>JAODUH010000008.1:4622905-4663999 GCA_027564835.1 Typhlichthys subterraneus | reverse complement strand
AAATATATAAATAAATAAATAAATAAATAAATAAATATATTTTTTATGTCTTTATCCTATCAGAATTTCCACACTTCTAGAATGCTTTGAGACCTGTGCAAGACTGTTCTGTTTAATGACCTTGGCATACTTTCCAAATCTGCAGAACGCAGAGGTCCACATGGATTGTCGCGTACCTTCAAAAATGTCTGTCCAGACTGAGCATGTGCTCAGTCTGGACAGACAGAGCGCTCGTTCTGGACAGAGCGCTCGTTCACATCCACGTTGCACGGTAGTATGCCAAGGCCTTTTGTCTTTATTTATGTCATACTGTATACCTTTAAAAATTATGGTTCTTGTGATTCTGTTTTAATGCAAAAGTTAGAGTAACCCTAACCCAGGCAGACAAAAAAAAACAAATGTTTTATGTGTTCAGACTTCTATTACTCAACGCAGTAGCACTTAAAGTGATTATCACAGTGTCAGTGAATGTCAAAACCATGCATTTACTCTAAATGGTTCAAGAATTTACTCTAACTAAAGCTAGTCAGGGACAACAAGATGGGGTTAGCGCACTGACCATAACGCTGATGAAGAGCTCCTTATCATTGAGGCTCTTGTCCTTCAAACACCCTGATTGGCTGAGGTAGTGAAAAGCTTCTGGAGGATCGTCCAGGAAGTACGATTCTGAGTGAAGAAATACATGATGTTGCTTTAAACGTATCTCTACTGCACATGGTATTTGTGACATTTTGAAGTGATATTAATGATATGAAAAATATATACATTTACAAATACTCCCTCAGATGCTATTTTTGCTGTGTTTGTTCACTTCCTGTAAGCATTCAACAATATCTGGCTTTGGCACCAAGCACAATGTGTCATATGATACAACAATTAGGTGTCAGGTTGGTCAAGTTGTTGTTTTTTTCTTTCTCTAAACCAAAACCTGACCTTTGAGTTCCTTTAGTCTAGCAAATGGTGCTAAAGAACGCCATGACTCAGCAACATGCTAACTATTCAAGAATGTTCACAGTGTTGCTGCCACCTTTATGCTCCTTCTTGGCTCCCGCCAGCAACGCGTAGAAGATGTGGTAGTTTCTCTCTCCAGGGTTCTGTCGCACCACACGGTTCTGCAAGCACACCGGTGGCACTCACAAGTCACTCACTACAGTTTTGAAAACGATGCGTACATAAACAATAATGGCCTCCTAAATATTTTAGTATGGAGTACAGAAGATCTGCTCACCTTTTCCAGTAAATCTGAATTGGAAAAGGTCAAGGTAAACATTTGATTTAATTTCTAGTCAAGTCAATTCATAGCCAATTCATAAAAGGATGGATTTGAGTTTATTGTTAGGTAAGCTACATACATACATTGCACCAACATAAGACAATTTATTTTGAGAGAAATATTACACAGTACCTATTGCCCAGGGGAGTATATACCCAAGACATGTCACTCAAACACCTGTGTAATGTGCATGAGGACTTTAATCCGCTTGTCTATTAACAGGGGTCTGATTATAAACTTCAGTAAATATGTCAGAACCATGATGAAATGATCTGTGACATTCCCATGCTTATTATACTGAAAGAACCAATCATAAAGAAGTAAAGGTGCAGTTGTCCCGCCCCCTCCCAGGTGCAATTAAGACAGACAGGGAGTCTGTTATCGATGGAGCAGGCCAGTAGAGGCACATGAATAACTAATAGCACAGACATCCACTTGAACAAAAGAGGGATACAGTCGATGACACAGCCTCCCTGGATGTTGCCGCTCTCCGAGAAGTGAAGCTGGATAAATTTCCCAAAGCGGCTAGAGTTGTTGTTGTACACGGTCTTGGCGTTCCCGAACGCTTCCATGATGGGGCTGTAGACAGAGACAGAGAGAGAGAGGGAGAGGGAGAGAGAGATGGAGAGAGAGGAAGGCGGGTGTTCCAGTGAGTCCCATGGTGCACGTGCACATGTGTGTGCGCTGCAGTGCATGAGAGCTGAGGTGGGTTCAGAATTGGCAAACATAACAAACGTTTGCAAACATATTTAAACAGTTTTCCGTTTGTTTTGTGTTCGCCGTGAACAGAAGCCAACGGTTTGAGGAGGTAGTTCTACACGAACACACGTTGAAACTGGATGAAGGGTGCCGGTTTACATCTAATATTTTAGGCATGTTTTCAGGAATCGTTCAAAATTCAAGTTCAAAGCAAACATGTTCGCCACTGTTTGCCAATTCTGAACGCACCTCAGGTGCGTGATGGTGCGGTCACCTGCTCTGCACGATGGCCTGCTCCACGCGCGTGCTCCTCTCCGTGGGCGGGGTCCCTGCTGAGTTCTGGCTCATCACAGACAGGAACTGGAGCAGTAGCTTGGTGCTCTCTGTCTTCCCTGCCCCGGACTCACCACTGGCACGCACACACACACACACACGCATGCACGCAGGCACGCACACGCACGCACGCGCATGCACGCACGCACACACACTCTGTGACTTTATCTGACCTTCTCCGCTGTCCGATTTGTTGCATTGTTTAATAGATATTGAACTCTGGTTTAGAGACATTGCCTTAGCCCGGGGTTTCAGCCAATCAGATTACAGTGAGAGAGGTTTAATTATTGCCAGCCTGAGTATAGATCTGACTCTGTTATTAGCCTATTCTTGGTCTTTAGAGGCATTGGCTGACCTACCTCTTCTATTCAGACTTAAAGGTATAGTTAGTGATTGTATAAGATAATACACATTTAGTCAAATTGACCAAATAATTCCTCATGGTCCGCTACAGTAGCTTATCGTTCTGTCTGTGTTTCAGGTACTTCTACACAGCCATGTGTAAATTGGAACATAAACAAAGTTGTGCAGACCGCATACAACAACAATATCCTAGTCTTCACCGTGTGTTTCCAATGTGTGGATGCGGAGCGTCCGAGAAAGCAGCCTATGGCATTGAAATTCAAATATCAACAAGCTTTCTTTGGCTATACCTGACGATATCTTTAGCAAGGCACATAGGCAACAGGCATGGTATACAGCTTATTTATCTCCATAAACAATATACAATAAACTCCGTAGATCAATTGAATTGAATTGAACATGAGAGATGCAATCCCCATATCATTCACCATTTCTGCTCAGCACGGCGCTAGGGGCAAGATTTATGATGTCACAAAACTGACTCTCCTATTCAGTGATTAATACTTTCTTCCTGGCTTGCTCGTGGTGCAGCATCTAGTGGTCTTTTCTATCACTAATAAGCATTTACGCTCAACTGTGGTCTCGTATTCAAGATGTGAAAGCTTTAAGATGTTGGCAATTTGTGAGACATATTTCTTCAAACGTTTCTTATTAAAAAAAAACAAATTAGATTTATAAACCACATATAATCAACAGCTAGATAGCTTAATCAATACAAGTCTTCCCTTGAAATGAACCTTTTCAAGTTCATTGAACGGAACAAAATGCTAAATGTAAAACAGTTTAACTTAATCGTCTACAGCATCATAATCAGCCACTACCCAATCCCAACTAATCCCTTGGCTGAGAAAAGCCATTTATTGCTGGAAAAGAAAAAAGCTCTTATTGGTGAATGCAAATGAATGGACACTAATGACAGCAAAGCCAAATAGAAATGGCTTCACAAACCAAATTTTCTTCATCATCTAGCCAAATTTAATAAATTCCGCAGGACGCGGACATGTGCACTTTGACTGCGCTAAGCATATCAAACATATTTCCAGCGAATCTCTTACACTCACACCAATTTTGCTCACGGGAAACAATGTGTGCACATATCAATCGTAGTTATAAATATAGCAAATTCCAAAGCATGTTTTCTGTATACAGAAATAACCAATGCATCTGCGTGAAGTATACTTTGAACAGCCCGAGTGCTCGTCTGCGCCAGCGTTATGCGAGGCTGTGGATTTGGAATCATAACCGGATCTTTAGCGCGTCTCGCCCAGCATGTCTCTACGCCGGTGAACCGGGTTCACGTCCCGGGTCGGGACGGACCTGCTACACAATCACCCAGAGAGCTACTTTAGTGTGGACTCACCTTATAAGGATACACTGGCTGTCGTGGCGCTTCCAGATGCAGCGGTAACACTCGTTGGCGATGGCAAAAATATGTGGCGGGAGCTCTCCCAGGTGATGCTTAGAGTACAGGTCTACTCTGTCTGGATCGTACAGACCTGGGATCTGCTTATAGGGGTTCACGGCTGCCAGGATACTGCCAATGTTGGTCTGAAGACAGATGAAGGGGTGAGGTGTGAATATTTGTCATTTTCTGTCTGTCTTTCTTTGTCTCTACATTAAATAGCTTGTACGTGTTTCTACGCAGGCATACTGTAAATATAAGAAATACAAAAGCGACAGCGGTAAATAAGGCACTGTAGCCTTGCTACGCCAGGTCTCTGGTTCATTCCACAGCCCTCTCACGATAGGCTAAGCGTCAATGTTTTGCCACGTCAGGTTCACTCTCCAGTCAGTGTCATGTGACCAGTGACACTCCAATCTGGAGTTGTTCCCCGGGCACCGTACAGCGGCTGCCCACTGTCCCTTGAGAGATGTGTTAAATGCAGAGGATGTCATTTCACAACATGTATGTGTATGTGACAATAAAAGCACATTTACCTTTCACTCTGACCCTGAACAGGGTTAAAACATAATTGGACTGCATTGGATTTGAGTCCAGACATACCCTAGTGGCTTGAAACAGGACATGCCACTCCTACACGAGCGATGGGTGTTTGCCCCACCCTTCTCTACTCCTCCCCTTGACAAAGCCAATAAACTAATTCTATCCACTTACACAGCTTTTCACAGTAGTGTTTCAAAAGTTTAAATGCTTATCCCTCAATAACAAAATAATTGAGGAATGTACCTCTAAGCTCTAAAACCGTAATACAAGTTGATGTTGAATCAGTGAGAAAGGCAAGGTCGAACGGCTACGGGGGACATCAGCAACCTTGCTATCGACCTCAAAATCCTCATTGTCTCAGTAGCTCTCTCCTCTGATCATATTACACACTTGCTGCAGCAGTATAACAGCTACACACACACGTGTGTGTGTGCAACATAATGCACACAACTACGCATGTCTCAGCAGACGTGCACACAAATGTGGAGGCACACACGCACACGCACGCAAAATCTGACCCACACGGTACATTTTTATGATAATTTTAGGGGAAAACCGCATATGGACAATATTTCATCATCTAGATTAGGTCACACTGTTCTCCCCGGGGACGATCATCCAATATGCTTTCAGGTCGCCAGCCTTTCAAACATCCTGACTGGTAGCAATCCCAACCCTACTGTACATGAGGATTTGATAACTTGCTTTTCCAGTCATTGTTGAACAATTGCAGCTCTGAGTAAATGAAAAGGTTTACTAAATAACCGTAACGTGATTTCTCTATGTCTTTTACATCACGGTGTGTCTTAATGCGTCTGTCTATGTCTCGTATGTCATTCAAATCCAGAAGGCATGCCCAAAGGTGCTCTCTTTAAAGTCTGGTGCTTGAAACGTACACACCTGCAATACATCTAACGCACACGCATATCTGTCCATCTATATCTGTCCATCTATATCTGTCCATCTATTTGTCTTTCATCACCTTCAGTACAACTGGTACATAGCTCTGGGCCTTCAACAGATGATTTGTGTTTCCGACTAAAAGCCTCGAGCATGTCAGCTTACTGGAAGAGGGGGAAGGGCGGCCATCTCAGATATGAATAGAGACACACACAGACACACACACACACGCGCACATGCTCATTACACACACACGCACACTCACACACACGTGCACGCACACACACACACGCACGCACGCACATGCACACACACGCACGCGCACATACACACACACACCATACTTCCACTCAGGAATGTAGACACCTGCACTCACTCACAGGTTGACATTAGATGCACACAGACATACACATGCACGCTTACACACACGCACACACACACACACAGACACGCAAGCGCGCACACACACGGACGCACGAGCACACATACACACACATAAACACATGCAGACACGCACGCACACAAACTATGGGACAACATCTGAAGGGCTCGTCTTGTCAACTCACAACCAATTAAGGCTGCAATGTGCAAATAGTGTCACTCTCCCTTAGTAAATCAAAGTGTTTTACAACACTGTACCTTGTTTGTGGCAACATACACACTGTCCATGTGTCTCCCTCTATGACAGCAGGTGTTAAATTGGAACTACAAACATGGCTGCCACTACCCGCAAAACCTGTTCTCATTGCAAAAACATTCACATAAGTCTACTAAGGGTGCACACTCCACAGTCAGTAGTTTCTATTGTCTATTTACTGTAGAAAGAGCCTTTTCTAAGCCTAAGTTTTAAAAATATTTAAAATGTAAATGAAGAGTTCAGATGCAAACACCTTTAAAGTCCATCTGACATCGTTTTTATTAAATTGTCAATATTAAAATAATTTGTTAAGGTTTTGGAAGATATTACTTTTTATTCAGTGACACAGCCTTTGCATTGTAAGAAAGCTAAAATGAGTGGAAACATAATAAATATTGGTGTTATGAGTTATATAAAGGTAGGTTTTTGCATCTGAACTCATGTTACCTCACTGCGCGACTGAAATAACAATGTATTAATACAACAGATATATTTCTATCTCTCTAGACACACACAGAAAACATCCTGCTGGTACAGTTGCGCTGAACTGCAGCTGTAAACCTGTTAAGTGCCTCACGGCGCCTACTGATGACATCATCGCTATTGTCCCTATAGGCACACTTACATAGATGGCGTCCTTCTGGTAGCGCTGGTGCAAGTTGTGCATGATGGCAGCCTCGTGGAGCTCGGCCAGCACGGACATGTCCTCCACACCGTCAACGCTGGACTGGTGTATGGGGTACACCCGCTCCCTGTTGACCTCCGCCTGGGGCAAGTACAGCACCTGGAGGGACGCACGCACGCACGCATACACATACACATATACACGCACACACACACACACACACACACATACACATATACACGCACACACACATATGCACGCACGCACGCACACACATACACATATACACGCACACGCACAGACACACGCACACATATGCACATATGCACGTAAGCACGCACGCACGTATACACATACACATATACACACACGCACACATATACACGCACGCATGCATGCAAACGCACAGACACACGCACACATATGCATGTACGCACACACACGCACGCACGCACGCACGCACACATATGCCCGTACGCACACGCACGCACACACACACACACACGCACACATATGCACGTACGCACACACACACACAAGCGCGTTTGACTTGGATTAGAAGTGCTAACTGCATGTTTAATGGACAACAGGAGCATTGGCCATAAAAACAACTGATTGTGTTGCACTGAGCTGTTCTGTGTTGTTTTGCTTCGAGATAAACAATGTTCTGTTTATTTTTACTCTTCTCCCTGTGGTTTGAAACACAACACAACAGCCATAGAGTCTAGACAATGACTGTCAGGTTACTTTATTGTATTCTCTATTGCTATGAATTCATCTTTACATTAATTCATCTTTCCATGAACAGTACACACGTACGTGCATTTTGTGAAATAAAAACATACTAATCCATAAAACAAATAAAACAGATAAAACAGATCAAATTAATGTGACCAATGCTGCTATAACAACTTAAGGCATGTGGCTTTATTGTGTAACCATAAAAGATGATGTGAGTCTGTCTCCCCATCATCACACAGACAGTGTGTGTGTGCGTGTGTGAGCGCGTGTCAGTGTGTGTGTGCGCAGTAACAGAT
The DNA here is from genome assembly GCA_027564835.1 of Typhlichthys subterraneus. Classification (NCBI taxonomy): domain Eukaryota; kingdom Metazoa; phylum Chordata; class Actinopteri; order Percopsiformes; family Amblyopsidae; genus Typhlichthys; species Typhlichthys subterraneus. The sequence goes on along the minus strand of JAODUH010000008.1, from coordinate 4,656,187 downwards.
GTCTAGTGGAGCTATACTGTGTGTAGTGCACGTGTGTGGCTTGTACCAGTGTAACAGAGTCTACAGACGCCATTGCCCGGATCACATACATGAGAATACATGAGGCGACTGTGATTGTATCAGGCAATAGCCGCCTGATTGCCTGGCCACATGAAAATGAATGCAGAGCGTCGCGACTTCCCCTCTCTCCGAACCCCCATCTGTCATCCATTGCCATAGCAACTGGAGAGTAGGGGACAAGTAAGCCAGTGGGTGGGGTCAAATGAGGGAGCGAGAGAGAGAGAGAGCAAGAGCGAGAGAGAGAGAGAGACTTAACCTGACAGGTGAACGCAAACTGCTTATTCTGGTCATGTGCAGCTCATGCACATTCTTGACAGTGGAACATGTAGTCTTATCTCAATGTAAAGGTCTCCTATTCACTCCAGTGAAGGACAGTCAGAGAACAGAATCAGCATGTAGCCTAGCCTACCTGCACTGCTAGCATGTCAACCTGCTAATCAGCATGTAGCATAGCCTCTCTGCACTGCTAGCATGTCAACATGCTAATCAGGAGCATGAAGCATAGCCTATCTGCACTGCTAGCATGTCAACCTGCTAATCAGCATGTAGCCTAGCCTACCTGCACTGCTAGCATGTCAACATGCTAATCAGCATGTAGCCTAGCCTACTTGCACTGCTAGCATGTCAACATGCTAATCAGCATGTAGCATAGCCTACCTGCACTGCTAGCATGTCAACATGCTAATCAGGAGCATGAAGCATAGCCTACCTGCATTGCTAGCATGTCAACATGCTAATCAGCATGTAGCATAGCCTACCTGCACTGCTAGCATGTCAACCTGCTAATCAGCATGTAGCATAGCCTATCTGCACTGCTAGCATGTCAACATGCTAATCAGCATGAAGCATAGCCTATCTGCACTGCTAGCATGTCAACCTGCTAATCAGCATGTAGCATAGCCTATCTGCACTGCTAGCATGTCAACCTGCTAATCAGGAGCATGTAGCCTAGCCTACCTGCACTGCTAGCATGTCAACATGCTAATCAGGAGCATGTAGCATAGCCTACCTGCACTGCTAGCATGTCAACATGCTAATCAGGAGCATGTAGCATAGCCTACCTGACAGACATGGTGTGTGTGTGTGTGTGTGTGTGGCATGGAGTTCTGCATTTTGAATACTGTGATCTGAATCTCAGCAGCTAGCTAGTTAGCGGTGCAGTGAGCGGTGCAGTGAGCGGTGTAGTGAGCGGTGCGGGTGCTCACGTGATGCCAGAGCACCCTCCTCCTGGCTGCTCTAGCAAGTGCATGTGACGTACGCAGCAAAGCACCACAGAAGATATGGACCTTGTCAGACACACTTGTGACTGTTTCAACCCCCCCTCCCCCTCACACACACACACACTCACGCACAGGGCATGCACTCCAAAGCCTCTACATGTACCCCTATAATGACATTTAAATAAATATACATTTTCCCCATTTTGATATTTCAATAAATGTGCAAACGCACATACTCTGACATTTGGAGTGCACTATTCATCCACTTAAATGGGTGGAGGGATTGGGGATACAGTACAGAGACTATAAATACATAAGTTAGCGCTCGGCTTGACTTGATTTGACTGCAGCGCCTATTTCTGTCCTTCAATTGTGATCACTACTTGTCATAGCAAGTCATATGCCTATCCGCCATGTTTTTGAATGCAAAAGGTTCTGGGTGTCTTTATGTAGCAGATGACGAAATTAGCAAGGTTTTCATAAAATAGTGTTATTATCCCATTCTTACCTCTTTTGGTCAAATGTATCCATATTAAATGTATTATATGGTAGGGTGTCTTCCCACAAAATAGCTTTACTTCAAAATGAAAAGACAATTCCCATGAAATCTGCAAGGTCTGGGACCGTTCTGTATTCCCTCGCCGGTGTGCGCAAGTTCGGCTATGTCCTCAATGCACATCGGCCACACGTGTGTCTTTAGTGTCTTATTTAGCACGGTTATTGTTTCACCATTAGACCACTGATATGTGTCTTTAGTGTCTTATTTCGCACAATGTGGTTGTTTTATTAATAGAATTTGTTTGATACTAGATGTGTATCGCGTGAGACCTGGAGAATAGTTCGGTCTTCTATCCGCTGTTGCTAATGTAGGTCACTGTGCCCACAGCACTCTCTCTCTCTCACCCCCTCTCCTTTAACTAGCGTGAAGTCAGATGGAGACGCTGTATCTCCTGGCTCGGCTCTTGAATCATGCAAGCAGCTTCAAACATAAGAGAGCTTTGCAGAAAGATCACAGCTAATGGGAGGTCTGTGCATGTGTGTACGTGTGTATGTGTGTGTGTGCGTGTGTGCGTGTGTGCGTGTGCGTGTGCGTGCACATTTATAGGCATGTGTGGGTGGAAGTATGTGAACTGCAAACGCTCCAAAAAGAGTGAGTTGGTGCATGCGTTTGTGAAACAATCCATCAATCGCTCTATGTAAGATGGTTGGTGGTTAGGGTGGTCAACTCCCAACCTAAGTGTAAATATCCTTGAGCAAGATACCTAACCACTACCTTAATAATTAATGCATAATGAGTTAGTGTACCCTCTGTAAGTAGCTTAGGATAAAAGCCTTTTCTAAATAGCAAACTGTAAACCACCTGGTCTGGTCTGTGTTCTAACCTGACCTCGAAATTCATAAATCTGGACTGACCGGGTTGAGACTCTTCAAAGTTGTCTAACCTACAAATCAATATAATAATATTATATTGTTAACTCACTGACTGTAGCATCATATTAATCTGATACGCCAAATGGTTAATTTCGATTGAAACTGTTTGGGCAGGTGCTTTCAAAACAACCTTGTCAGGTATTTGGATGAACCTGTTAAAGGTAAAGTCAGACATGGCAAGCTAATTGTAAGCTAATACACTTTTTGTCAATTTCACTGTTGAAAACCAGCCAGGTCCTGGTTTATTTTAAACTTAAATTTTGTCAATATTAACACCAGCATTATGATTTGATGATAAGTGTGACGTCATTTCTGGATTGTAACCAATAATATTCGACTATCCTTGCCACTCCCACCAGTCAATCAAGTCATAGGCATATTTAAATAAAAGTACATCCTTAAGAAAAACAGAATGTGCTGCTCCAAGGGAGAAACAAATGTCCATGATTGTAAATAGATGGAATTATATTGGACCTTATTCTGTCTAGTCAATGTCTGGTTATGACACATCATTAAAGGTAATTAAACACCGGCCCAATCTAATCTAAGGTAGTTAGTTATTGCATTTGCAGATATGTATTGAGATATAGATACAAGATACTGTAAGAAGAAAGAAATGTGGTCATTGATGGAAATATCAAGTGTGGAATGGTGCTATGATGTAGCATCTGCAACCTAATAACCTGGGTCAGGGTGTTTAGCTTACAGAGATAGAGAGGCAGGAGGGGGTGAGGGATACTTTAAATACAGGGTGAGAAAAGAACAAACAGCTAATTCTGTGCCAGTGGCATATTTGTCTTTGCTAACATTAATGTTGGCAGGCAGCCAGCCTGTAGGTTATATTTAGGAGAACGGTTTATGGATGGGCACAATGAAGCGCTGAGATAGATGTTGACATTTTGAAATTCACAACTGAGAAATTCCAACCATTCCTTTTACACCCATTACTCTCTACCCTCCAACCCAGTGTTTCTAAATCAAATATTCACCAGCTCCTGTGGCGCTAACATTTAGACACTGGTAATGATGAGGGGAGGGAGGATACAGCTGGATGGAGGGTGGGGATGACACAGCGTAAACAACACTGTATTTACTCTGTGTCATCCCCAACCTCCATCCAGTCCCATGTTAGACACCTTCTATCCATTCTGGAAGGTTGTCATGTTGCTTGGTGCACTGTAGTTGTACTATAGATGTGCATTGTAGTTGTACTGTAGTTCTACTGTAGATGTGCACTGTAGTTCTACTATAGATGTGTACTGTAGTTGTACTGTAGATGCGTACTGTAGCTGTGTACTGTAGTTGTACTATAGATGTGTATTGTAGTTGTACTGTAGTTCTACTGTAGATGTGTACTGTAGTTATACTGTAGATGTGTATTGTAGTTGTACTATAGATGTGTATTGTAGTTGTACTGTAGTTCTACTGTAGATGTGTACTGTAGTTATACTATAGATGTGTATTGTAGTTGTACTGTAGTTCTACTGTAGATGTGTACTGTAGTTATACTGTAGATGTGTATTGTAGTTGTACTATAGATGTGTACTGTAGTTGTACTGTAGTTCTACTGTAGATGTGCACTGTAGTTCTACTATAGATGTGTACTGTACTTGTACTGTAGATGTGTACTGTAGCTGTGTACTGTAGTTGTACTATAGATGTGTACTGCCGTGGCAGCGAGAACATGAATTGACCATTTGACATTGGTGGAGTGATGGTCCGTTTGCATCTGTGTGTGTGTGTGTGTGCGTGTGTGTGTGTGTGTGTGTGTGTTTGTGTGAGTCAAAGTGCTTTGGGGTAATTAAAAGAAGATTCAGGGTCTTGTGTCATCTATTATTAGCACCATCTAAACACTGCCTGCCAACTTGAGTGCATGAGAGTGTGTGTGTGTGTCTGTAACCGCACATTAAATCCAGAGCATGCGTGTACGATTCTGTGCGTATGTGTTTGTGTATGTGATTGGTAATCTGTATTAAAACTGGGACTTGCATGCACACACAGACACGCACGCACACACATGCCCAAATACACACTCACACAACATGAGATTTAATCATTCGTTTTGGCAAGGGTTGTCGCGCAGCAGGGTTGGGTTACAGTGATGTGTCCCTCTGACATCTGATTTTCCTAAATGAGTATGTGTTCTCCCATAATGCTCTCTGTTCTTCCTAGCTCTCTTCTGTGTGGAGGATGTGTGTCAGAGAGGGATATTGCAAAGCAAGATGGTGCAAATTGGCGCAGGAAAAGTAGAATGTCTTAAGTCAGGTTGTGTGTGTCATTTAATTTGCCCACTATTTCCTCTAATATAAAGAGCTATTTATGCTCCTGCGTCAAAGCTCCGGCGTCACCTACGGATAGGGCATAACATACGCATTTTCCTGGGATTTCCTTGTTGTACGGGCAGCAAAAAGTGGTCTTTTATAAATACAGTTTTGTGTCAGCAGATTGTTTCCTATGATACATGTTGGTGTAAGAGATTCGCTGGAAATCAATATTTTTACATGCTTATTTCAAAATGTTTACACTCAATCTGTGTTCTAATTCAGGCGCATAAACAGACATGGCACAAAAAAGACATGGCACTTCCGCATTTTGCCGCTTGGCATCACTCACATGCGCAGTCAGACCAGCGCAGAAGTTGAAGCTAGCCGACGCCGTAGGCTAGACGTAAGCTCGACGCAGAAGCATCGCCGCAGGCCTTAAGTGTAATATCCAATTAGGTAAATGTAGTTGGTCGTCGTGCATGTCAATCAATTAATATGCAATCAATCAATTATATTACTTTGTCTTTACACAATGGCGCCCAATTTTTTTTTTACCTCATTAAAGGGATGTGCTAAGGGCATTTTTGAATAATTTGACAACTTTTGATGAGCTTGCTAATGTGGCTTGGGAAAGGGAAGTTTGGGGTCCCTTGCTGGACCTGTTGCCCCCGCGACCGGGAGAAGATGGATATATGGATGGAAACTTTTGGAATAATTGGAACACATTTCAGGTCATTAAACATGTATTAAAATGAATCTAAATGTATTATATTCTAATTTAGGTGTCTCGTTAAATTGATTAATTAGGGTAGTTAATTAATTAAGGCAATGCACTAAGCTATATGAGGAGACGTGAAGAGGATCTGTGTGTGTGTGTGTGTGTGTGCGTGTGTGACGCGACTTTCTCTTCTACATGGCTCTGGAGTGTGTTTCTCCTACCTCCCCATAGTCAGTGGTGAGGACCAGGGTTCCATCTCCACAGGAGTTGACGGTGGAGGGGAGCAGTTGCTCCTTCTCTCTGACCCACACACGGGCCCCCTGGAACACACACACACACACACACAATCAATCTCGAGAATGTTTGCTAACTTTGAGCTCAAGCATCAAACATCGCAGTGCATTGAAGCAAACGTAATGCTGCGGATTTGTTGAGCCACCAGTGTTTGACAAGTTACTCAGGAATTGTAATAGGTTACTAGTTACTTATTAAAAGTAATAATATTACTTTACTTATTATTATTATTATTATAATTATTACTGGGTATCTCAAGTCCTACTGATATCAGCACTTTCAAAAGATATATTATTAAGCAACTTATTAGCCAAGATGCCTGCATATTCACACATTGAGGCCTGGGGTTTCACAATCAAATTTTGTATTTATTGTTCAGTTACGTTACATATTATCATTTAGTTGCACAAAACTAAACTATACTGTAGAATGCCAGGGTGGTTGCTATGACATCTGACCAAAACAGATATTTCTAGAGCTAGTGTGCTGTGAATCACACTGCAGTTATGATGTTGATGTTGTCATTTAAACTCTTACCTAAAAAAAGAGCTTAGAAACTGTGTGTGTGTGTGTGTGTAGGGTGGAGAGTGTCATAGGAAGTGTGTTCTGTATCAAAACCTTACAAACAAAGGCCTCTTTTACAAGACTGTGACCTGTGACCTTAACCCCTGAAGTGTGGGAGGGGGGGGGGGGGGGTGAGAGGCACAGCATATTCTGGCCAAAGCCTCAACTTGTGAATGGACAGGTTTTTTGTTTATACTTTATACATGGTATTTATATTCGCTACACAATAAAGGTTTAAACGTGTGTGTGTGCGTGCGTATGTGCGTGTGTGCATGTGCGTAAGCGCGCCCGTGCGTGCGTGTGCATGTGCGTGCGTGTGCATACGTGCGCGCGTATGTGCGTGTGTGCATGTGTGTGCGTGAATGAACTAAGGAGCAGGGGTGGAAGACTCCATGTTTCAGCAGCAGATGGTTCTCTGCCCTTGGGCGGAGAGGAAGGTTACTGGGTCTTCTGTCACATCTCCCCTCAATGGAACCCCTCAATATAAAAGCTTTTACTGCCCATTTAGAGCATCAGCGGGCCAAACAGCCCAAAAAGACAACATCAGCATTTCGGTTTCCATCGGCACGCTTGCTGATTTTAAACATTCTGATTGGGTGAGATAAAGTCCAATCGTATGAAAGCAAGTTTGATTGAAAATCATTAGCACCGCCTTTATGAAAAACACTTTTCAATTGAGTGGTTCAAAATGGGGCACAATGAAATTGGAGCTCATAGATCAGGATGGTCTCACAAGGCTACCTTTTGCCTTTCTCAGACGCAAATGTGTGTCCCCTAGCAGTATTGCCCTCAGCATCTCTCTCCTCCACTACTCATCACAGCCTGCCACGTCACCCTCTCAGATGCCAGCACACCAAGCTTCTCTGATGGCCAAACCTGGCCATGACCTGATGATGTTCCCAATGCACATAAACTGTGTTTTTCATGACAAAGATTTGCCTTATATGCATATCTAGTCCTGTCCTTCATAGCTTGTCCTCTGTAATGTAGCCTATACCTGATTTAAACCTCACCTGGCCAAATGAAGGATAATACTGTGCACACACAGGTTTCGGGTGAAAGTGTGAGCTTAAATGCCTCACAATATGCCCCCCCCCACCCACCCACCCACCCACACACTAATTATGCTTCCTCTACCCAACCTCTCTGACCAACTCTCTCACTCTCCCGTTATTGGTCTGCATTCCCAGGTCGATATGTGTCTGGAAGGGAGACAGAATGTTATAAATGACCTGCCAGGATAACAACCTCCAGCCATCGCCTCCCCCATTCATCCTGCTCGTTCTCCTCCCCACCATCCCCCCCAACCCCCGCCCCCACCCCTTCCTCACCCCAGTTGACCAGACAGCGATGGCCGTGCATGACAACACACTCTTGTATGACGACATACTGCCCTTGGTTTCATTACATACAGTATGTGGTTCCAGTCAGTCCCACAGATTCTGCAATGTTAAAGGTATAGTCAGCTGTTGCAAGCTAATTGTAAGCTAATGCACACTTTTGTCAAATTCACCAAATATCTCCTGGTATTTTGCTATCTTGTCGTTCTCTGTGCAGCTGAAAGAATAATCAGGTGCTTCTATGCAGCCCTGGCCCCGTAAATAGGAACATAAATAAAGTTGCGAACACCGCTCGCAACAACAAAGCCGATTGGGTTTGCAATGTGGCTTGTGTGGGGGAGGAGCTTCTGAAAGTGTTAGTTTTGATTTGAGCTCAAAGTAAGCAAGTTTTCTCGAAGAATGATTTTAATGAAACTAAAATAATCTATTTCATTAGAACACATGAGGGTCAAAGCCAAATACAGCCACACAAGTGTTTTGAGTTCATGTGACTAATTAGACATTGACTGACATCTCTATGCCAGGGCGAGACAACTTACACTGTAGGAGCCATGTATATTTTCTTTAATATTTTGGCATTACGTTGGTGTGACGTCACGCAGGTGAACTGGAAATAATAACTGATTACTTATTCACCTGTTCACTGGCATGAGAGAGAGGGAGGCTGAGTTTTGGGTTGTCCCATTTTCTGTAGACCGCTAATCATTACGGCTACCCACCGCTAATCACAGCTACCCACCCAACTGGATTACATTTTGTTTGGTTATTGTGAAACGGACAATAAATATTTCAAACACATACCCGATGTGGACTGGATTATTGACAGTGCGTCGCGGATTCTGACTGTACCCATTCTTCAGCCTCTCAGCAGCTTCTACGAGCCGGAAGGCGCTACATACACCTTCGTCGTTGCGGCATACAGCCACCCCTTTTCAACCTGAGAAAAGCTAACTCAAACTCTTACCTCTCTCAGTACCACACATTCCTTCCATGTATCTGGGAAAACCCAAACAGGATAGCAGCCATCATGGCCAGTGTACCCCTCCATACATCATCCTCACTACTTCACGGCCCCATACATACACACTCTACCTCAATGACCACATCATCCTTGTGCGTGACCCTTCACCCCTCACCCACCAGGAAGCGAAGGTGAGAATAAAACCTTCGCTTCCTGTGGCGAAGCAAAATTGCATCTTGCCTTCATCCAGAGCTCAACACAGGTGAACTTAAACCGCTGAAATCTCAGCCTCTAACCCTAACCAACAATACCAGAGATTTATCAAGGTGGAGTCTAGGTTCAAATTTGCTACAACGATTTCCTAAATCAGTCCCGCTAACAGACCAGGATACCGGATAGCCAGTGATGCCCCGCCGGGTATCTAGCGTTCAAACGGATATATAATTGTGTGCTGATGATAATACCGGTACCAGTGTTGTCATCCCTGAGCCCAGGGTATTGTGCAGTAGCCAAGAATATGCATCTCAATCTACACCTGTAATCGCATTCTTGCAAGACCATTCTTGCAAGGACACTTGGAAAGAACGTACCTCTCAAGAACACAAGTACGTACCTAGTGTTCTTGGAATTGAGAAACAGCCAAAGAAACAGGTCAGAAACATACATAGAACACAGGAAGTGACATGCATGAACACAGGAAGTGACATACATAGGACACAGGAAGTGACATACATGGAACACAGGAAGTGACGTACATGAACACAGGAAGTGACATAAACGGAACATAGGAAGTGACATACATAAACACAGGAAGTGACATACATGGAACACAGGAAGTGACATACATGAACACAGGAAGTGACAAGACAGGGACCACAGGATGGAGAAGAACATTACAACAATGTTCCTAATGAGAACTCCAAACTGCCCCATACACATTTTCCTGTGGCAAAACAACACCTGCTGATATTTGTGACCTACAGTCGCTCATACCAAAGACAGTTCCGTTTATGTCACCTTATGACAACATATGCATTTGACATAGGAAGGCGGCGGTCCATCGCCTGCCCAGTTTGTGTACGTGTGCCCGGCGCACCATAATTCCTCAAGGCTTTTGTCACGCATGAAGGAAAATACACAGTAAGTGGAGATACCACCAGCAGAAGGTTGTTACTAAAGCATTTATGAATTACTGTAAAACACCAAAATGCACTCAAAACGTCAATGTGTTCTAACTTTAGTTTGTGAATGCACAAACGCTGCTCAACTTTAGCCTGGAGCCCCATAAAACCATGTCAGTAATATTCCATTAAAGGTGATAATGAAATGAGGAAGGTGGTGCTATCATCAGAATATGTGTTGTTTGTGTGTGTGTGTGTGTGTGTGTTGTGTGTGTGTGTGTGTGTGCGAGCATGTGTGTGTGCCACCTGCCCAACAAGTATCTACATATGTCACGGGGGATTACGTTTAAATGATTTCCAGGATTTCAAATGTTATAAATATTATTTTGTCATTGATAGTTTTGATTAACGTAAAATAGGTCATAATCGAATGATGTTTCACATTCAGTAAGATGTAGATGTCCACATACAACATATTACCGGCTTCACCTCAACTCACTTCTACATTCAATTCTTTGGAATTTGTTGTCAACACATACACTTGTGCACACACACACACACACACACACACACACACTGTTATTCTTATCTTAGACTAAGCCTTAGAGCATATGAGCATTTACTTATGCATTGTTATCCTGCTGTGGTGCTTTTTAGAGAGATCCTTTAGAGCCTTTTGACCGCTTCTAAACCTAAAAACAAACATATAAACTCCAGTAGATAAGAGGATGCTGTTAATGTAGACCCCAGCTAATGGGAATAAAATCTATGTGTGTACTTCCTTGTATTGTGTTTATGTGTGTGTGCAAATCATCTTGTAGTGTGTTCAAGCAGTGTGTTAATAATCACATTATCTCTCTCCTCGGATTAAACTACAGTCACACAAACACATACACATACCCCCACCCCCACCGCACATACAACCACCACCACCCTCCCCTCTTGAGTTTTCGCTCGTCTCTTTTGACGTCCCAGACGTATAGCAGGATGGAGTGCACTTTAAGGACGAAGGGGAAAAAACACACCGTGTTTTACCTGCCAGGGTAGGCATACGCGATTGGCTCACTTCAGGGTGTTTATGTTTTGTAAGCTAAAGTTGGAGTTATTTGTTTGTTTGTTTTTTTTCTTCATTTTGAGCATGCAACACCCTGGTGAGACAGAGACTCAACAGCTCGCGGTCGCCCAAGGAACGATTCCCCCGACGATGATTCCTTGAGACTTTTGTTAAATTAAAGAGACAATCTCCTCCATGCACAGCGGTCGAAGGAGTCCAGTGAACACTTTTCCTTTGGTTGTCTGTTCATTTTTCTTGTTCTCATCATGTACTTTCATATTAATTTAAGTGAATACTACAGCGTATTGTAATGATACTTTGACGGTGAAGTTAAATAATTATAGACTTGAAGAAGTAATGTGATTACTAAAAAAAGATTGACATCCAAAACAGTTACGACCTGACCTGCCACAATTTTATTTTGTCAGTATCCTCGGCCCTTTATATAGAATCACATGAAATGTGTGTTTTTGCTGTAATTGTGTAATTGCAGTTAATTTCAATTGGACCATTCCCTCTATTGAACTGGAAAAAGATGAGCCATTGGCATACAAGGATGCACTCAAATTGAACTGTGTGGATGAACTACCTTTTGATCATTTGTGAACGGCCCATATTTAAAATAATTAATAAACATACAGACACTGTAAACATTTGGTTCATCGGATTTACTGTGAATAGTTTATTTTAGGAGGTGGAAATTTTGATTTATGCTATATGTCAATATATTAATTATATAGATAATATTTGTATCCCCAGAAATCTGATTTAACATGCACAAAGACATTATTTAATAGAATGTTTTTATATTACATCTAGGATGTTGTGATTTGTCACTGCTTATGAGAATATTTTGTAGTCTCAGTGAACTACAGACAAAAGTCAAATATTAGTGGCTATTGCTGGATTTTATTTGGTCATATTTTTCTTAATTTTGTTTGTAAGAATTAAAAAATAGATTTTTGAGTGTTGTCCTCTAGTTCTACATGTCTTGGCTGGGGCTGGAAAAACATAAAATTCCGTAATATAAAAGACAAATCATCAACATTACTCTCATCAGAACATTTTGCGTAATTGCAGTAAAATTAAATGATCCCCCCCATTTCTAGTTTGTCTTGTCGTGGCAGCCCTCTAGCTAGCAAATCCAATTTTTTAAGTAATTTCCACAACCCATCACAAACAATGTTTCCTCAAAAGAGAAAAAAAATGTGGCCATACATTTACAAATTGGCACAGGACGATGCAGTTAAATAAAGCATGTGTGTCTTGTGCTGAATGGTAATAGATTAAGGGCTCTTGTCAATTTACAACTCTGAGAGCATACTCTCAACCTCAAAGCATTTAGACAAAGTGACACCTAAGGGAAAAAAATCAATGGCTAATTTAAAACAGCATTTTTTCATGGAGGTGAATTGTTTGTCTTTTGTTCTGATACCTATTGTGAGTGTTATGAATAAAATTAAGGTAACACTGCCTTAAACTTATTATTAGCTTTCTAAAGTGTCACTATTGCCAAAAATCAATGGCTAATTTAAGAAAGCATTGTTTAATTGGTTTTACTGGTAGGGAGGGGAAGAAAGGAAACCGGATGTATACGTATAATGAAAAAACACTGCTTGCCTTAATTTGTCAGACCAGGTTATAAGCAAACCCTATTACACTTTCAACACATGGATTTTATATTGATTGTATACAGTGAAGGGAATTGCTTTTTAACTTTGTAAATCCGATTGCTTCCCTGGGACATTTAACATCCACTAATCCACCACGCCAAATAGAGAATAACAGTAAAGATTTCATTGGATGTCAACTTTTGGCAACTGTTTACAATTAAAATTAGTTATATGTAACTATTAACAATGTTAACACAATGTGCCAATATATTCACAAACTTTGATTTCATATTTAGATTATAGATCTTTAACTTGTCAATTCCGATAAACACTTTGTTGTTAAGCAGACTGTCTCAGGTGTACGGCACTGGTTTGTTTTCTAAGGTTGTGGTTGACTTTTGCTGTTCAAATGAACTTCACGGTTAGAGACCGGACACAAATGACTGTGGTTTATTCAAAGTCTGTCATTGAAATCCCATGCAAACCAGTATGTTTTAAATATGCGGTGGGCCCACTGAAACGATCTGGCGATCTAGCATGTACAGTAGCAGTGCTACAAGCTACCTCCTCAAATTTTATTCAGAATCCCTAGAACTTTCTTTGATTAGAAACTATGCCAAATGGCTCGCCCTCCTCAATACACCTCCAGTGTTGGACAAGTTACTCAGGAATAGTAATAAGTTACTATTTACTTATTACTCTTTCAAAAAAGTATTACTTTGTTTATTACTGGGTATTAAAAGTAAATATTTATATACTCAATAGATTACTATATTACTTAAATTATGACTACCCTGCCTCACCCCTTTCGAAAAATGACCAGCTCATTTTAGAATTGAATCCTCTTTATTGGAACAATAATGAACCTTAAGAGTCAACAATCAGACAATGTGAAAACATTGCAGCCTCTCAAACCAGATGATTGACAGGTCGGTTCACTTAGCCTACCCTAAGTTTGCTAGGACCAGCAAGATAATAAAGGCAGGCACATCTTCATAAAATGGAAGTAAAGGGGGGGAATCTCTTTCTTGTAACACAGTAATGCAGCATTACTTGGATTAGTAACTAATATTATTAATGTTTTGGAAAAAGTCATTTTTCTAGTTTACTAGTTACTGAAAACATTAATACTATGACAGTAACTAGTAACTAGTTACTGCCCAACACTGCTCTTTTCACTGTTTTATTTACATGACATTTCCAACATAAAGGGTGCGCAAAGGTGTAAATATGTGATTGTAGGGGACACTGACAGAATCAAGGAGTGTGCCTTTATTTGTACGCCACGAGTCTGTCTTCGTGTACTAGACAACACAAATTTGATTATCTTGTCTCATAGATTTGGGGCCTTGGCTGTGCGGAAGCGAACCATTTATGGACATAGTCCTTTACTTCCTGTAGCACTGGCAAAGCTTTCCTCTTCTCAACACGGCCCAGGCCAGCATTCTGTGTATCAGAGCTGTGAATCGTGGTTCTCCCCCACTGTACCAACCAGATGGCCATTGGATCTTGAGTCATCACAAACCCATTACCAGAGTGACTCGTCCTCACCAGGGCAGCCTTGATTCGTGCCCGATGGTCCTCGCCTGTGTTTGTCTAGGCTCTTAAGCCGTCCACGGGCGTTGCGACACGCTGTGTTTGCTCAGGTTAAATGGCTTGTGTTGCCCGTGGAGACTGCTGATTGGCTGTGACACTGTGGTATTTGACAAGTCAAATGACACCGAACCACCGACACTGTAGCAAATGTGTTTGGCTGCTTGAAACAAGTTGGCTTTTAATACAGTGTGTTTACACACCAAAAAGCCCTAAGTGTGCTTCTATCTGTGTTGCCAGGGTCTATCAGCGGTCAGACCAGTGATCATAAATCATTCAGGGGTAATTCAGAGGAACAACAGTGGCTCTAAGAGGAAAAAGCGAGGAAATTATAAAGCCACTATAATGGAGGCCCCTATTACTGCTGCTGGTATGGTTTAAGACAGCCTTAGTAAATGGCTTTATTGTCTGAGAGGCTCTAGTTTGCCCCTATTGCTCGGCTAGTCAACCAGCACCCCAAAATCCATTACATTACTGATTGAGAAAAAGAAAAACATAAAATGTTTACTCTATTTAGCTACAGTAAACATTACATTTCTCCCATGCAGATATAGAGTAAGTCGACAGTGTTTCTTATATGTCAAGATCATACTGTATGTACTGTAGCTAGCTAGCTTACAACAGTAGCTACTAATATTTTAGTAGACCATAGACCCTGTGGGAGGTGCTGACTACTGAAACAAGTGTCCATCATGGGTGCAGGCCATGCCATGGGCTGACATGGCATTCTTTGTTGACCGTCTTTGTGAAGTTGAGCATGTGAAACACAAATGCAACAGAGGGTCCCCTACACAAAACCTATGACTATTATATGTCCTCCCTGATCCAGGTTTATGGAGCTGTGAAATGGGTTACTGAGATGCTCTCTGGTGCTGTGGGTTTTGAGTAGTTTTAGGCTAGACTGTGGGAATAGTCTAATCCCATCATTGGGAATGTAACACAGGGTAATCTCCCAACGGGTCTCATTCTTGAGGCCCGCGGGACATTGGCGCGGTGTGGAATTGATGCCATGCTCGTTTTTAATGGGGATTTATCACGTCTGCTGTTCCACAGGCACCAAGTGACCGAGCCTTCTGTTTTACAGTGTTTGTCACAATGTTGCCATTTATGGAGTGTGTGTGTGTGTGTGTGTGTGGGGGGGGGGTGAAGGTGGTGTTTAAAGCCCCCCCGACAGCCAATCGCATGTCGTCATGGGGATGGCATGGGGAGGAGGAGGGGGGGGGGTGGGGGACTTGGTTAGATATCGTGCCACGCGCCACTTTCGCTGTGGACGCCGGCCCAGGACCGGTCCACCCAGAGCCATCCAGCGAGGGGGCCAGGCATCTGTCACCGTGACAGCGGAGGGCCCAACCTTCTCGCCCCTCCCCTGGCTGCCCCAGGCGGCCCCCGTCCTGGGCCCATTAACTCTCCCTAATGCTGCCACTGTAGCTCTGTGAATGGACTGCTGCTTATCCTGCCTAATTCCCAAAGGGGCCCTCTTTAGCGTATACATAATTCATTTTTTAAGCCACCCCCACACTGGCAAACACAGATATATTTATTTGTATATGTATTTATGTCTTTCAGGTGTTTGACCGCACCTGAAGCAAATGCTTTAAATTATTTAATCCCTGTTGAAAATAGATCTCAGGGAATCATAAAGAATAAAGGCAGATAAGACTGGATTTCAGAGTCATGTAATATGATTTAAATAGCGAATGAGGGGTGAGCCGAGCCTGGAAAAGTATACTAACGGAGTCCGATGAAGATAGATATCACGGGTAAATTTAGACCAACTCACATTCATAATACCTAATGCTCTTTAAATAGGCTTAAGATGAGAACTCGAAATAGGGTTGGGAATTAATTATTACCACTAGATTTCATGCTTTACATGGGCGTATTAATTCGCTGTATGAACATGTGGCAGCCATGTCAAATCTACTAAATAATGCACTTATCACGATACAACTTAATTCCTGAGCAGAACTCATGCCATGTTCACCTGTGAGATTGAATGCAGGTGGGAAGGTTTTAGTCATACCTATCTTAAAATTATTTTATTCATTTCCTCCACAAAAGGTGAACATTAAAGACTAATGTTATTAAAGCTAGAAATGGAGAGGTCAGTGAGAAATGTCCTTTCAGGCATTTTGCACAGCGCATAGTGGCTAAGATTGTGCTCATAGTTTAAAAATCTAGACTATCTTACTTAAATTGTAGACACACTGTGTATATATAAACTAAAACAAGCAAATATGGTTTACATGCCCTATAAAAACACCAAAAAATAATCTGTGGTGCAAAGTTATTTAGAGCACTATCTCCAAATAAACAACATACTGTAAATAGCTCTCTGAAAATAACGAAACTTGCAAAACACACAAGTCCTCCTAGCTTCTTGCAAACCATGTGAAAAACAAAAAGTCTAGTGTGATAGCGCAAATGGCACACTTCCAAAAGCTTCCGCTAGCCACATGATATAAACCTGTGTACACATATTACATTGGGTTTCTCTTTGTTTGGTAATAGACAGAGACAGAGCTCCTCTAGGAAGCCATGACAGCTAGCTGACCATTGCAAAATAACTCGTGTGGGGATAAATTCTGCTCTGTACCCCCGTTGTCTTGTTTTGGCAACACGGGGTAGGAGAATTGAGTGCTGAGCCAGGACAATATGTTTTTTCAAATGCCCCTCAGCCAATATTTATTTAGCTACAAGCTGGCATGTCTGAGGAGCTCAGAGCCAAGACTGCCGTGGAACTGAGATTTTCTAGATGTTAAACATCAGGCTTTGATTCGCTGCTTGACCTTGTTAGCATTGACTATATTAGTAACAAGCCAACACTGTGAAGTAACACAGGGTAGAGAGAGGCAAAACATGACTAAATGTAATATTTAGTAGACTATAGGCAAACTGATATGGCGTATAGATACTCTGATTCTGAACTGCGAAAGATGAAACAGAACATCACTATTAATTGATTTGTTTACTTTTACGAGTTAGGTTAACTGTGTTGTTATGCATGTAAAATAACAAATTTTAACATGTTCAGTTTGGGTAGTTTTGTGAAGTTGAATTAGGACAACACAGTAACATATCCAGGCTACATTTTTTATATAAATCATGCGATACAGTGCAATGATTGCACTGTGATTCATTGAAATCACAATCACACAGACGGACAGTGTGTCCTAAGCTATCCAATATCAATTAAACAGCATAATACACATTTATACACAAGAGTCTGAGGGTGATATGCACAATGAGAAGAAGACATGGAGGAGCTCTTTCTAGCCTTTATTAAACAGATGGTTCCTTATGTGGTGAGCGGAAGTGTCTGTTAACTCGTTTGGCTCACCATCGGTGGCTGCCGGCCAATGACAACAGCGGGATCGGAGAGTGAGAGCAACAGTGCAGTTTGCTTTCTTCAGACGCTCTGCGAACAGAAGGATGGCAGCCTGCAGATACTGTTGCATGCCCACCCATACCTGGCAGTGGCACTGCCAGCTCTTATAGCACACACTACGGGCTATCCCTCCAACCCCCCTCCTCCACCTGCAAGCCCAGGCAGTGAACAGACAGAGGCAGTCAACACAGGGATGGTCACAAGGCTCAGGCTCAGTGATAGCTGCTCCATCAGGCATTTTTATGTGGTAAAAAAAGAGTGGGAGATCGTAAGAGGATAAATGCTTTTTGGGTGTGTGGGAAATCATTTTTGTAAATATAATTTCAGTTGAAATATTTTTGTATATATATATATATATACATGATTTTTTTTTATCTTGGTGTAACAGTTGCAGTTACCGCCATATGGGTATCAAAATTAATACAGACATTTTATTTCAGATAAACATAACTAACATGTAATTAAACAAATGTTTTGTGTAGATGTCAAAAAACTTATATTTTGCCTACCAATATTATATACAGAGAACACATACAAATATATATACTATGTCTGTGTGTGTGTGTGTATATATACAGTATACATTGTATATATATATACACACTGTGTGTGTACGTGTATTCTGTTTGGAGGTCAGGTGTCAAAAATCTTGATAAGTAAAATGCTACTTGAACTAGCATTGTAACTGACTTTTACTTCAGGCTTGTAGCCAATGAAAAAACAAACAAATTATATTGTTGCATTTTAAACACAAAACACAATCAAATTATTAAATGGATACTGCAAATGAGAATTATAACTTGTAGCATGCTAACAAAATTTGATTATTCAAAATAATTCCAGTGGAAGATGATAGAGCAAATTCATATTATATTATAATGCAGTGAGTGACAAATTGGATTACAGCAGATGATTTGCGATAAAATATAAACGTAAAATGTTACTTTATTGCCAAACCAAAATGCTTAGATTTTCATCTGGGGTAATTTTGTTCTGAATATTCTTAATTAATTAAAGCATTTAACATAAATGTGTCAAAAACTTGGTGGGGAGATTGTACTTAAATGAAAACAATATAGATGTGTTGCACATAATTGCATTGTTTTTTTTACATTAAGCCCCATAATCATAATAATTGACTTATTTGCGCACTCCATATGTCTCCAAGATGTAAGCAGGTCTAATCAACCTATATGAAATCTGTCTAATGAACCAGGTGATTAATCAGTAATGCTAATCATGGCATATTGATACACCAGTCATGTATCTGCTGTTTGGTCTAGCAACCAATACAATTATACCAAAGCAGAGATGTTATTTAGAAAAATAAAATAATATATTAAAGAAAGATGCACCGAATCTCATTTTAAACATTCACCCCACATTAAAATAAACAAATCACATTAGAACATGAAACAGAACCTCTTCCCCATATGGCCGTTTTTGCAGAGCATCTGGTTCAGAATGCAGTATACAGTTACCAACCTATATTTCCAGTTGTAGTCACACCTCACAATGGCGTGCGCAAAGTGAAAATTAAAGGCAGAAGGCTTGTGTGACGGCTTTAATTAGACGGAGGCCAAGGAAAGTCACACTCCTCGTGGTGAACACACTGCAACCCTCAATTACTTGCGGTGAACAACGCAATTAAAAGCTCTGTCCTACGGAGGGAACATGGGACGAGATCGGGATCTGTCTATAGCCGAAGCCCCCGGGGGCCTAAGGAGCTGCACTTGCACAAGCCACAGGTAGGTAATTACTATTGATCAGCTGGCATTAGACCATGTCAAACGACGTTGTTGTTTTAGCCAGGGCTCTATTCTGGTTGCACAGTACGTCAGCCATTGTGTTGCCTTAACAGTTCAGTGTCTGGCAGAGGGAAGAGTCTTACTGTAAGTATCAGTGGCTGGATGTGTTCTCTAACGCAGGCAGGCAGGCAGGCAGGCAGGCAGGCAGGCAGGCAGACAGGCAGGCAGGCAGGCAGGCAGGCAGGCAGGCAGACATAGACAGACATAGACAGACATAGACAGACAGGCAGACATAGACAGACAGGCAGGCAGGCAGACATAGACAGACAGGCAGGCATCAGATGTTTAAAGCTACACTCCTCAAGTGTATACTGTAGCTATTCGTTGTGATTTTAATAACCCTGTAGGAGGACGAGCAGAGATGAGTGCAAGATACTCAGATGTCAGGTTGTAATCCTGGTTTCAACCACAAGGGGAAATCCACACACAAATAGTGGCATGTACCTGTACGTGATGACACTCTAAAGTCACAGATAAACCCAGCCCTCCCTTATCCTGAGCTTAATAAACAGTTGCTCTCATAACTAGCATGCTTGTTCAGAGGCTAGCATCGTACTAGGGGTGACCTCAGGCCCTAGAATGGACTTGATTGATTGATGCTTGATTGATTGAGGCTGACCTCTCTAAACGCCCCCACGCCAGCCAGGATTAGGACACACAGACACTCATCTGACTAATTATATGTCTCTTAATGTTCTTTATTTATTTTACTAAGGTTTGTAGTATTCTCTTTTTCTTATTATTCTTATACAGAATGCAAACATCTCTGGTTTTCTATACACACATACACGTGTGTGTGGATATTTATGTTACGGTTTCTGTCCAAATGTACGTTCTACATTTTGATGAAACCAAATATCGACACATTTTAATTGTAACATTGTAATACTTAACATTTTATTTTCTAACTACTTAAAGTTAAATCAACTAGTTAAAAAAAATTAAGTAAAAAAACTAATCAATTTACAGTGATATTTTATATTTTAAATAAATATAGCATACTGTAGCAAAACCTTTTTTCCCCAACTTCAAAAAGTGTATTCTTGTGCACACAAAATGTTCTAAACATTCACACTAAAAACATTCACGGTGCATCCTTCCTCACCTATAGCTACTCATTTGAATCTTAAAATAGAAATGAATATCTTGAATATTAGAGACTCAGAGGAACTCTATTGGCTGTGTGTCTGTTCGTGTGCTATGGGGATTTGTTAATAAAATTACACCCTGTGTGGGGAAAAATACAGGCCCAACTTCAGCAGTACTTGGCTCTATTCTCATTGAAGCTGCAAATTGACATGCCTACCCTAAGATCTTGACATATTATTAAGATTTAATGGTGGAATTATGATCATTAAAACAACATGACTGATACAGGGAGCAGCTGATGAGCTATTCATTTAACCTACTCTTCCTGTAATAATATTGAAACAGACAGTCTGCCAGTTATTAGCTCATAATTAGCTGGTGCAATCTGTACGGAATTAGAGGAAATGACGCCAAGTTACCAGAGTAACAGCCCACTCTCCCGTTTACCCACAATGCACCTCTGAAAAAGACAGCAACACTATTTCTAAAATGTGAAATTTGAGCTGGACTTTATAGAACAGCAAACTACACCTTCAGTTTGCTGATGGTGTACAAACATTGCAGTAGCAGGTCCATGTTTGAGCCAATTTGAGTTGAGAAGAGTTTATTCCCTCTGGAAATGAACCAGATGGTAGTTAACCAAAACATAACTGGTCTGTGCTTTGTTGTGACAGTGCTGCCGTTGTTTTGATAGTCGTCACGTGTGTGCTGTCAATGTTTTCCCATCAGCCTCGACTCAAAGCAGAGGTCAAGTGAAGGTTGCAGCAACTTGCCAACTTCCTGCCAGCGACTTTGTCCCATCGCCCTCCTTTTCCTTCCTTCTCTCTCTCTCTCTCTCTCTCTCTCTCTCTCTCTATCACTCTGTTAATGTCTCTCTCTTTATCTCTTCCAACCGACACACCAAGCTCTGTGCTGTTCATGCATGGCTGGCTAACACACCCTGGCTCTCTGATTTCCATACACACAGAATGTGTGCATGTGTGTGTGTGTGTATAAAAACTGTGCCAGTTTAGCAGTGAAAAACCTGCATCCTCAGCAGTTTTTCCTCACAAAGTAGTGAACTTTAGGTCTCTCTCTCTCTCTCTCTCTCTCTCTCTCTCTCTCTCTCTCTCTCATTCTCTGATGCCCCCCGGGGCATTTCTCCAGGTAGCATTCGCCAAAGCCGCCTCCATTAATAAGCAACATATTTGATTTTCAATGTGCAGCGCATTGTCCCGGGCCCCCAAACATCGGCGCGCCATCCAAAGCAAAGACATGTAACGTATGGCAAGGGCTGAATTATTCAGAAGTGTCTGGGTGTGTGTAGGAGAGGTGTCACGCAGCCCTGGGGCGCCCAACATGCCTTGGGTGGGTGAGAATGTAGAGCTCACCAACACTTAAGCCCCAGGCGAACAGGGAGCTATAAGCACGCCAAGTCTTGCAATTAGATTCCTTTTTTTTTTGTCACACCTCAAACGGTGGAGATTTGCAACTTACATGGCCCTGTGTCAATTTCACCTAAATGTGAAGAGTCTCTCGACATCTTAAGTGGGACATGGGTTTAATGATGCCTGGTAAATCTCCTCTAACTCTAACTGGTAAGGCTTTTGACCTGGCTGTATGAGGAGCGTAATGCATTGGTCTTAAAAATGTGGGTCATTACCTTTTCAAGGGCTGTATGGTTAATAGGTTGGTTTTCAATTATTTTAGAGTCGTTTAAACACACATTGGTTGCTTTTGCACATTGGTCAATGTATGACAAGGTCAGAATATTATTTCAAGTCAGTTTTTGAATCAACTTTATTAGTATTATTATTAGTAGTATTTAAATTGTATTTATTGTCTCATATTACAGAATATACTGTACATTTCTCAATTTGGTTCAACAATGTTTCTAAACTATGTACTGCATATACATTATATAATAAAATAATGCTACAGTACATGTTATGCTATTAAGCAGTACCAATACAGCGACGTGAAGATTCTTGTATAGAATGTAACAAATCACGAAGCAGCTCTCTTGGAGGCTCAGCCACTTTGAACGGTCAGAAAGTTCAGCAACTGTTTGCAGACGCAACAGTAAAGTGTCATGGCGGCCTGCTGCTGTGCCCACTGCCGTCCTTGGCTGGGTGTCATTGTTAGGGTGTGGTGAGCCGGGTGACTGTGTCCTGTGCTGATTGCACTGCTGATGGGCCTCCCGTTTGTCACGGCAGTCTCTAGCTGCAGCTCCGAGCAGCAGGGATCCCTGATTACTTAATTGCTTGTAAGAGCTCATTAATGCTTCCTATCCATCATCGGTCGTATGGCGAGTATCAATTTCAGCACGGGGAAGAGCGAGAGAGCGACAGACTCAGACGGAGACGCGGGGAAAGGCAAAGTCAGATGGGGGAAGATGGAGAGAGAGGCAAACGGGGAGGTGTGTGTGTGTGTGTGTGGGGGGTGGGGGGGGGGGGGTGGGGGCAGTAGGAGATGGAGACAGAGAGACACTGGGAGATTAACTGGGAAGGAAGCTCAGTAGATAGAGAGGGAGCTGGAGAAAGAGATAGACACAGCCTACTCATGTCTTCCACCCATGAACTCCTTAAAATGTTATTACGAAACATTCACAATGTTCTTAATGGTGGAAGCAATGCTAGAGTTCACTTTTCACTGACTGTATTTCATTTTTGGCTCCTTCTTATTTCCACCTTGAATGTCTTCTCATGTCTAACTTCCTCTTATTTCCTGCACTGCGGTACCTTTATAACAAAATGGTAATCATGCGTTTTAGTTACTGTTTACGGTTGGTCTTGATGCTGACATATGCCATTGTTTTAATGCTGGGGTCCTAAAAGCAGAAAAAAAAAACATTGAATAATTTAGATCCATAGCTGAGGAGCGCTTTAGAAGATCTACAGCACTCTTACCAGGTGCAAGATTAGAATTGGATGCTGTTCGTATTAATTGGTGATCATTTGCAAAGCGGGTGGAAAAAACGTCTTTTGCCAAGAGCAAGTCTTACAAGCCCCCAGCTGGGGTTGTCAGGGGCAGGCTTGTTGGCATTGTGGCAGCATATGTTTGGTGCCAAGAACACCATCGATTTGCATTTCTTTTATATGAATTTTACAAAGAAGAAATCCTCTTTTGTGTAGAAATGATCCCAAAAGTGAGTGTTGCAATTAATCACAAGTGAAATTTATCGGCTGATGAAAAGCCATAATTCTACTTGCAATCTTTTTTTTTTTTTTTTTTTTTTTTTTTTAGAAATACGAAAAAGAAATAGAAGCATATGCACTCATACTTGTGCTGGGTTTTTGATGAATGTGCCTTTAAAACTGTGCAGTTTGGCTCAATTTAAATCTGGCTTGAAGGAAGAAAAATGGCAGCCCAATCTTTGAGATACTGCAAATGCCATAAGTCACAGAAATAGTTCTGTCTGAAAAACAAGCACTGCATAATGTAGTGACGCATACTAACAGAAGTGCTTGAATGATTCAACTGTAATGAGTTGTAAGCTCTGTAGCGTGACCCGATACCTACAGTAGTAAATAAGGTGGTGAAACTTGGATCAAATCATCTGGAATGAGCAGACATCTGGCGGAAAGGCAGATCAACTAAATAACAATCTGCAAACAGCAACATTTCTGGCAAGCTTGAGACTTACTGTAAAGTCCTAATTATTTGATGCACCTACCGCACGTTATTTGGACCTATTGGGACACCTAATTGATCCAATTAAGCAGTCAATTCTGCGGTGGGATTAGAGACGATCAGCCTTGTATTTAGAGACGTAAGACTGGCCCTGCCAAGAGATGGACAAGCTCCAGGTTTTCGCTTAATCTTCAAGATGGCTCCAGATGGGTTGTGTGCTTCAGACTCATTCATAGCCAACCGGTCCAAGCCTCACACTGAGATTAGCCTCTACAAGTCCTTGAGCATGTTTTTTTCTATTATATTTATTGCCCACTTTCTCTTAAGCATAACCATACATATTTGATTAAATCTCATTAATTTCAGTGGATAAATTATAATAACCAAAAAGTTTTTGTGCATGCTCTTTTCACATGTGAAAGTTGATTTACATTTGTCTCTATTCTTCCTCTTACAGAGCTCAAACCAATTCTCCTACTACTCCCACCATGTGTATTTCTCTGCAAATACAATATGTCAGGGCTATTCAACTCCGGTCCTGGAGGGCCGCACCCTGCATGTTTTAGATCTTTCCCTACTCCAACACACCAGAGTTTTGGCGCTGGATTGAACAACCAAGTGCGATTTACTTGAAGCAGATAGGGAGACAGACGTAGTGACGTTATGACAATGACAAACGTGCTACTCAAGACACAGGATTATAACTTTATTACACCTCCGTATTCTTGCTGCGCCTAAATTATACAATAAAGAAATTTTCCATTTGTGAGGAGAACTTTATCAGAAAAACTACAAACTTTGCTCTGATCAACTTGACTCAAAAAATATCTAAATCATCTTAAACAGCCCTCCCTAGAATATAATTCACCAGTCGACACTGCATGGATCCTATTTAGCGCGCACACGTTTCTTCTTCTTGTGTTGGTTACTGCCTGTAAGCTAGTAACTCGCCTTGCCCCTTGAGGTACAAAGTGGTATTACAAGGTTTAGAGGCTCTCCGGAAGAATTCTGTTAATTTAAAAAGATATCTCTACAAAGCAGGACATAGTGATCTGTGACATATCATAACTGATATTTCTTATACCTCTCTTGATTATTTAATGTTTTAACTAAACATATTACATGTAGCACCTTTAAACTCTGACATAAAGGGTTTATATATTACGGTAAACAGATTAATACATAAACTAATATACATTTAAACAGTTATTACAAATTCAAGAGATGTCCATGCTTCTAGATATGGCAATGTTTTTTCAAATACTTAAATTAATAATGACTATTGTATAATATGCTAGATCTGATCAACCGGATGACGCATCATGCATGTGTGATTTACTGTATGTCCATGCTGCTAGCAACACACGGAGCCCTATAACATGCCAACTCTTTGCATAGACAATGTGTCACTACATACAGTAAAGTAAAGGATACCGTCATGACAAACTTAGAGAAAAATAGTCAAATAAAAAGTCAAATAGAGTCAACAGTTGCATCAGTCCAACAAAGTTTCCCTCCCACATTCGCTGTGTCCTCCTTGAGCTCCCCAGCGACCAGTATTACTGAGGGGAAGGACGAGCTCCACCGAGGGCTCCATGGGTAAAACTGCATCCTTCCCCACTGGAGCCACTATACGCCTAAAAGCTAGAAGTCACAGTATGTGCATGTAATTAGCTAAGCATCTACACAGGCTCTCTGAAAGCTCCCTTGCGTCTTACTATTGGCTTCCACTGGAGAGAAGGCCCAATCAGGAAAACACAGACACAGGAGGGAACACAATAAATCAACACATCAGAAAACTAACTTTCAACAATGACCCTAGTTATCATCTCCTGCTTTTCCCCTTACACCTAGCAATTTTTTTTGTTTCTCTTATGAGGGACAGAGGCGATGGATCCTTTTTTTTCCTTTTCCAAGTATAATGATTTACAAAATGCCTCTCATCAAAGAATTCATTAACAGCTAACGTTAATTAAAGAATAAATGAGTACACATCAATATCAAATCTCAGCACTGTGGAAGGGAATACATTATGCAGAGTAATGATGTTTGAAAGGGGCTTTAACACCTCTGTGGGACTCTTTTAAACCCCTTACCTCTTAGGCAGTTGCTTATTTTGCAAGCCTTTGTTGTTTAACAACAAAGAGAATGGGCTCTCATAATGTTATATTAATCAGTGGATTAATATTTCAATTTGATTTGCTTTATAGTTGAGGTGCTGTTGGCATTTCCATTTTCCCTCCATATGTGCAGCGATGTTAAGTGGTATCATTACCATTTTCTACCTGGGGGTTCTGGGAGATAACAGGCACAAGTGATAGCTCTATTCTGGGGAGGGCGAGGGACGTTTTCAGGGGCTCTCATGCATTTTTAAAGGGCCTGTTTGGTGTGCCTTCACATCCATTATTCTCCAATGCCACATGCAAACAGCTGAGTCACGGCCTTTCTGCTTGCCACTGGATGATATGAAATAACCAAAATAAAATGCCTTCAAAATCTAAACCTCTCCAAAGCTGCCGGTAGATTTATTGCTTTTTCAGAAATGCATCTGACATATTTTGTCATTGGAGGCAGTTGACAGTGTTGTAGGTGAAAACAAATGATGCATAAGCCTTGCATGTATTGTTATCCAATTAGTTTGGGGTCTCTTGTAAAAAAATAAATGTTTTAGTCACAATTTGTTAAATTAAAAGCACCATTGGTTGGTTTTACCGACAGTAATTATAGAGAACTTTGTTGAATGAGTTTAGATGATGAATTACACTATATAGTTTCATTATCAGTGTCTTGTAGTCTAATTGTAATTCAAATTACAGGCAGTGACCTTAGATACGAAGGCAATTATAATCAAATTAGTATTACAACCACTTGTATTATCTGCAAACACAAAACCATATCCCTGTGAAATACTCACACGTCAGTTAGACTTCTTTTGATGTTTGTCAAAATAAATAAATAAGATAAACAGCGCATAAAAGGCATTAAGTGTGTATTTGAAGGTTTAGCATCACTCCACAATCTGTCTAACACCCAACTAATCACGTCCTATCAGCTGTTCAAAGAAAACAGATGAGCAATTAGGGAATGGATCATTTGTCATAAACACCATTCACTGCCATGCAAATGTGCAACGTAACATAATTGCCCAGCAGACCTTGAGTGACAAGTCATTAAGTGATTGTTCACAACAGCTGATTACTATATGTCAGACACATCGTACTGGATTCATAACTAAGGCAAACTGTTGACAACATTTTAAAATACCTCCTTGCATAGCATCCAGAATGACAATCAAGGACAGGTAGCGACAAAGCATCTAGAAAGAAAGTAAAAAAACAATATTACACTATTAATGTTCTTTTTAACATAACCCTAAGAAATGTTGACAATTACATTTTTCACCACACCAGACAGTAATCTAGTTGTATTGCATGACTAGACAGCTGTTTAGCCCTGCTCTAATATAAAAATTGCCCCCATAAGGTACACTTGCCACAAAGCCAGCATTATGTCAAATATAAGAGCAACAATGTACGTATGCAGAAATTTGGCCAAAACCTTGTATAACACGATAAAGTCTAAACTTACCGAATTCAACATTCAGCAATAGCAGCCCAGGGTCAAAAAAAGACATTGGTTACTCCAAGCACAGAAAGCTCTTTGTGAATGACTCACAAAGAGCATAGGCTATATATTTACTTTTCTTTGCCCACATACAGTATTATATGCCTATGAATATCCAAGCTAATCTCTTGACAACTTTATTTTGAGGTTGTTATTTACTTTATTAGCTTCCCAATATCCACTCTGAGCTGTGAAAATGCATGGATTCATACTGGAGTACGGATAATAACTGATAATAAAGTCATTATTACCTAACAACCTCCCTATATTATTTTCACATGATGATCATATCATATATCCTGTTATCACTGTCCATCGTGCACGCGGCCACGTAGGTGGTGCACACGTGTGACGTCGCCCTTCATAATCAGCGCTCTGAAAAGAGCCCCCCTCTCTCTCTGCGCCAGTGAATTGCACACAGCTGCGGGCCCCCTCGTAGCGCTGGCATTCTCGACCCTGTCATGGCGCGCCCGCCTATCTGACCTGCTAATTTGGAGCATATGTAAGTGCTCTTAAAGTGGCGGGCCTTTTGACACACGCCACAAACAGCAGCTGTGGCAGCTGCCCCCCTCCTTTCCCCCCGAGGAAGGCTTTATTTAATTCAATTACATCTCTGGGCGCCATGCGCAAGCGTGGTGGGCGTGGCTTTGTGGGGTGGGAGTGGCGCGCGGGGGAAAGGGGGCGGGAGGTCAGGTGTACGTGCGAGGGGCGCAGGGGTTGAAGGCAGGTGGTGGCCGACGCCCCACCCACCCCTATCAACGCCACCTTACCGCGCCGAGCATCACATTACAGCCGAACCACCAGCCCCTCCTCCTCTCCAAGCCCCCAAAAACCTAAAAGTGTCAAGGCCCAGGTGGCGCCGTAGGCAAATGATTGGGTGAGTGTAACTGTTGCGAATCTATTACACCCCACCCCTTACCATAGACCCCCCATCACCCTCTCTCTCTCTTAACTGGAGCAAGTTTGGGAAGGGGGGGCCTAATCAGGGTCAGGATCCTGATCAGTACGTCTCAACCCCCGGGCAGCCCTGCAATTAATGCTCTGTTGAAAGGGAGTGAAAATACTCACCATCTGGCAATTAGGGTTCATAGGCCCCCTTGTTCCTCTCCCTGCTTTCCTCTGCCTCTCTGGGCTTTAAATGCAATTGTGAGCTTATTCTCGCTACAGCTCCAGTGCCTAATACTGGCCCAAGGCCCAATTGCTGCTCTGACAGTCTCTAGCTAGCTAGCTAGCATTGGAATGAGCGAGCGCGTCAGAGCAATCCGGGGCAATTCAGGGGCCCCTCTTAAGCCGTTCAAATGGAGATGCAATAATGACTACTTGTTATTTTTCTCTCCCCTCTTATTTTGAGCAGAATTCTTCCCATATCTTGCTTTTCCAGTCCCAGCTGCCGTTGGCCTGAAAAGAGGCCTGAAAGCGCCCGGTGTCATCATGATCAAATTAACTCTCTCTGGATGGGAGCAAAGGTTGTCAATGGCATCTTGGTTGTAGTATTTTTTTTCACACATCAATGATGTTATGATTAGTCATTTTGCTGCTGACAATGGCCGCCAAATGCATGTGAATGCCCTTTCCAGTCAAAGAGGAGAGCAGGGTTGTTGAATGACATTGATTTGGAGATATGCTGGAGTCTTTCCAGTTTTTCTGTCCTCCCCCGCACTCATTGTGAGATTCAAATCTAGTGAGGACAAATAGAATGATTAGGTTCACCATTTATGTAGCTAGCTTTGAGTTGCAAATGTGCAACCTCAACATTTGGCTACTGTAGAATCAAAGAGTCTGGAACAATGGGGAAACAAATGTGAGGAAGTGAAAGGTCAAAGATCTGACAGGAAGCTTCTGTACAGAGAGGGTATCCCAATAACGACAATTACAAAACATTCAAGAGAAATATGTCCCACATGTCAATTAAAAAAAGATTCCCTTTCTGTTTGTCGAGTTGGGCCCTTCACAAAATAAAAAAACAAATAAATAAAAAAACAATATAGTGAGATTTCAATCCTAATTTTAAAGCTGCTTAAGACACATTGGAACCAAATTCCAGTGAAACCAACCAAACGGGATTTGCTGATATACTGTAGGCCTATGTATCAGTGCCATTCTGCCAGTATTCAACTACTGTGAACATTTTCACACAAATGTCTGCAGAAAGTGAGTATAATATGAGGGCTTTCAAAAACAAACCGTTGCCACGTATTATAAACGTAGTCATGCGTTCACCATGATAAAGCAACTTTTATCTCTTAGCACGTGTGTTTATTACAAATCAAGGCGAAAGTTCAAAATGATGGGCAAAATCTGATCAATCTATATTTGATCATAACCACTAGGTGAGACTCCGCTCTGTTCTTGCCTGTAATAAAGGATGACTACATATTGAATTATTAACAGCCATTATCAAAGCTTGTGCTTAAGTTGTTTTGTTGTAGTGTACGGTTCCTGTGATGTTGGGCAGTCATTACTTATTAAGAGACTGGATTCTTGTCCCCAGTTGGTGCGTGCCGTTGACTGCCGTTCGTGAGCCACCCTTCCTGTTTACACTCAATTTACATTATGCTAAGCAGCAATAAACATACAGTATTAGCCTTACCAACCATAGATAAACACCAAATAAAAATAACAATTTACTGGGTCTCTTTACTGGGATGAAGTCATTATACAGTTAAATTGATCAAACCAGTATTTTGAATTGACTGTATAAATAGTCACCATTCTTTGCGTATGGGCCTCACACAAAATTACATCAGAACATTACAATTTAAATATTGAAAATAATAAATATATGATATTATGTAGTGCGGCAATTAGTAAGCAAAGGTAGTGAGCTAATAAGTCACATTTTGTCAAATATATTTAAACAGTAATTAAAGAAGACGTTTTAGCAATGCTTACATAATTATTTTACCATCTGAATCACATATGGATTCCATTTATCCATTCATAAACAACGCAAAAACAAAACTTACAAAACAATTTTGAAACCCACACTTATTTCCCTAAAATGATCCTCCCAGGTGGTCGTTTGTGGACAGGCATACTCTGGGAATGCCCGTCATGACCTTCAGAAACAACCACCTGCCTCTAAATTCAGAGCCATCCAAATGGGGTTGAGTATGGAAATAGTAAGTCAAACATTGAGGGCAGAAACCGTGACATACAACTGTGACCTGTGCGCTGTTTTTCCCCTCCCCCACTTCCCATGCACACTGATAGTGCCTGGAAATAACCCGGGACGTTGAGGAGCCACACAGCCAGGCGTTGGTGTTGTACGTAGACATTAAAGAGAGGAGGAGGAGATTTCACAAGCACTTAAACAAATCACAAACCAGATAAACACATGGGTTTACGGGAAGAGGAGAGAGATTGTCCCAGTGTAGGACTCCAGTTTAGCTAAGCTCTTTTTTGCACATGCAAATGTGACGCAGGGTGTGACTGACATGGCCAGGGACAATGCACACCTGGTTGTGGGACCCAGCCACCCAACACTTCTCTGGTGGCAGGATAGAGTACAGTATACTTAGTATAGTGTTAAGGGTGCTCAGTTCCCAGCCAATCACAGCTGGGTGTGGTTCCTGGCATTCCACGCTTGAGTGTACTTGAACAAGATGCCCAATCTAGCTCAACACATGTAAAGGTTAAAATAACAAAACATTATCTAAATGACCAACATGCTATTGTTTATCCGGGTGGTACATTTGTGTACACATCTCTTTTGGATTTGTTCTCGTATCCAACGCACATTTCAACTCCCGACATTCTCTGACAAACGCTGATAATTCACCATGTTTCACCCTTACCTCTCTGTTTTATTCCCCCTCTCCTCCCCTCCACCGTCCCATGCCTCCCTCTCTCACTGGCGCATTAGGAAACCTGCGCTCGCTCCCTGTCCTGTGCTATGGGCGCGTTAAACAAATGGGCAATAAGCACCACTTTGTACCCCTCTCCCTTTTTAGATCCCGAGTGAAGAGTCTGATTAAATAATCATTGGAGGAGTGATGCGCGCGCGCCTCTCCCGCCTGCTCCTCACCTTGGGGACATATTGTCCCCTGTCACTGAAACCTCAGGGACAGAAGGCTCCGCCGTGGGGAGGCTCAGCAGGGGAGCAAGGAGCTGATGAAACGAAGATCGGGTAATGAAGGCATGGTCCATGGCTTCCACGGCTGCGCCATATGTTTCACCAAATGCAAATTGCCCCCCAATTCAAACAACTTTTTCATCTTGATATATGCAAATGTGTTTATAAATACTGCCTTATAAATATATAGCATTACAGTTTTATAGTGAGAGTCAGGATTCCTGTGTGTGTGTGCGTGTCTCTCTCTCTCTGATCTTGTTGTCTGTGGTAGTGTGCTCAGCGTGGTGAGGTTTAACCAACAGGCTCGTACCTGGCACTGTCTAATGGCGTCCTGCGGGACACGAGGTAAGGTGGTCGGGGAGGGTGGGCCATATTGGCCCGGCGCACCAATGGGATCAGCTCTGGTGAATGCCCCAACCAATTAGAATGAGCTTTGCTGTCACAGGATCCAATGGCAAATCAAGGGCCACATTTACAAATGAGAGAGAAAAGGTCATGTGCCCAGTTGGACATTTTAAAATGTTATTAATTCTCTGAAAATGTGACAATATGATAATTTGAATTTAGCCGAAATTTTTGTATCTACCGTGGCTTACCGTATTTCAAATATTTATGTATAGCCCATACTTTGAATTGAAACATTTAATTACAATGAAATACACGTTAATATATTTTTAACTCAACCTTGTTTCAATTTCTGTCAAGAATATCCCGCGGGGAGAGATTTTCAAATATTAAGACTTGGATGGCGCGTGTGTGTGTGTATGTGTGTACCTAGCTGAGAGCGACGAACCCAAAACATCAAAGAAGAAAAACGTTAAATAATGATAAAGCCTTGATTGCTGTCTAATTAACTTGATTGAGTTTCCCAAATGCTAGATCTATATTTATAAGCATCTTCCAGAACTATGATACATTGTCACCCTTAGAGTGCACGAAGATCAACATAATTAGAAAAACAAAATTACGTAAATACACGTAAAAAATTAAACCGAATCAGCCACATATCTCTCATCGTCCAAAACACATCTCAATGCAGCTTTGGATATTTAATAAAATGTCACCTCAGGGCCATGTTCTGGTCTTAAGCTGGTTTGTCATTCAGGCCTGTTGGGGACAACTGATGGTGTGTTAGTCGCTCCAGGTAGGGGGTGCAGTCAGGTGTCAGTCGCTGGAGAGTTGATCAGATTGTCACAGGCATCACTGGTTTCCTTGGAGATGTGTACCTGAGTCTCAGCCTGCATGTGCCAACATCTTCATCGTCACCTGCTGCAACAGCAGCTGGCAGCTTCGGACGCCATGGACAGCTCAGGCCAAGTGGGTCACAGCTCTCAGAGTCACACGCAGTCAGCCAGAAACGGGTGATGCCTTATGGAATGATTATAATAATAATAATGATAATAATACAAAAGGAAAAAACAAATAATAATGTATACTGTATGTATGTATGTAT
>JAODUH010000008.1:4610551-4622805 GCA_027564835.1 Typhlichthys subterraneus | reverse complement strand
CTGAATTCTGATTGGATAAAAACTCTAACCTAAAAACCACACGAACATGAAGAGAATATGTATAATATGTATAATATTTGTATATATTTAGGGAAAGTAAATTCAAAATTAAATGAACTTTTATCAAATTATGATCATGATTTATGTTAGGGCCAGCAGAGAAGGCCTTGCTGGCCCTAACGGCCCACCACTGAGACACACTATCCTTCAATTTATAAATATCAGTGTTGTTGTCTAGTAATGGAAACTAGGGTTTCAGACTGAACATGGAGAAAACTATAAAAATACGAACATAAAAGCGTAATAGAAGCCATTCCAAAAACCCCACGGCATGTATATTATTAAAAAAAATTCACAACACAGAAAATACTGTAGATTTTAAACGTTTATTACAGTAGATATTGATGCCAGTATCACTGTTCAAAAACACAAGCAGTATCTACTTTTCACCCAAGGGACATAAAGCTGATTAAATAGAGAATCACAGATTGTTGTGTTTGCCATCAGCTTATGAGCATTATCTGAACATCGGCAAAGAGATTTCCTCCAAAATAGGCATTGGATTCACACAGATTCACACAGGAGCCGGTATCAGTAAGATAACAAATATCACTCATCTGCACTCATTCTCAGTGTGATGCCACAGCATTTCACTGGCAACTTAAGAAATCTACTACTAAGTCTGGATTGATTTGACTGTCCTTGGATGCATGAATAATAAGTAAATCACATAATTCACCAGCTACATTTGTCTAATTTTAAAAACAATTATGTCTATAATTGAACTGCACGTGACATGTACAGTACTGATGCCGTATATCACCATAGGTTCTACCTTAGTAGAGCATTTTGACTAAGAAAAAAAGAGCAAACACACAAGAAAATATAATGTATTTCTGTAATCATTCTCTAACCATTAAATGATTATGGTATGCTGCACATTACACTATTGATACGCAGTAGCATTTTCCGCAGGTTCAAACTGTACATTATCCTACTCTTCCCCCTGCAGGCCAGAATGTGCATGTGCGAAGAAGGCTACACAGAGATGCTGACCCCTACTGGCCAACTGGAGCAGTGTGCCCCTATTCCAGTTGTGGAGATCCCCACCGCTGGGGACAAGAAGTCAGACGTGAAGACCAGTCGCGCCATGAACCCCACCATGCCCACCAGTGTCCCACCAGGCCGCTCTGGGCGCTCCTGGTACCTGCAACCCTACGGACCAGGTGACATGACCCAGCGTCAGTTAGCTTTGAGAGCACAGCTCTTATTACAACGTGTGCTAGACCGACCTGAGATTATGGTGGAATGAATATGAATGGGTTGTATAGAAAAAAATGACATAAAGCTGTTATCCGTGATTGATTTCCCTTAAGAAATTCTATTTTATTATTCTAGTCCTCCATGTAGGGCATTACAACACAAACTAGAACTTAAGAACACTATAAACTCCACCAACTTTGTACAGTAGTTTTAACAATAATTAAAGTTTACAGACAGAAATAAACATGTGATAAACGTACCAGTACTCTTATTGACATTACCGTGAACACACGCAAATTAATTTAAGTTTAGCTTTAAACACAGCATAAACCATAGCGGCTACCTAATGCTAATAAGACGCAGGTATTGTAATTTACTGCTAAGCCGCTGGTATGTTATCATATTAAAACGCATGTGTACATTCAATGGTGTCAAAAGTCACTGTTCTAAAAACACTCCAGCTCCAAGAGCTGAGGCTCTCCGTCAGTGCACAGTATCTGTCTGCTACAGTCACTTCCAGACTCCCAACGATGTTGCATAATGCTTGTGCCAACCATCAGTTAAACCTGCTCACGTCTCGCCTATTATACTCAGTTTGACATGTTTGTGCTCCCATTAGTGGAGCGGAGTTAAGACTTTTTGGCACCCTGCCTACGCGAGTGTTTACCCAACGGGTGTAGCGGGCGTATCTCCCCCCCCCCCCCGCCACTCTTTGTGCCATGATGGGGTGAGAAGAGTAGAGCCACACTGACAAGCCTCCTCCTCCACAGATGGGAAGCTGAAGATGTGGGTGTACGGTGTAGCAGCAGGCGCTACGGTGCTGCTCATATTCATAGTGTCTATGATATACCTAGCCTGGTGAGTCTACCTCTGTGTTCACCTGCTGCCCATCACCACTCATGACGGCTGGCCTGTGCCTCATCGTCTCTCACACGGCGCCATGCACCCATCGTCTCCCTTCACACGTCTCTCTGTGTCCGTTCCATGGCTGCCTCCCTCCCCCCTGTCTCTCTCTCTCTCTCTCTCTCTCTCTCTCTCTCGCCCTCTGTGGCAGCTCTCCTCTTGAGGTCCAGGAGCCAGCCCCTCTGTCAATGGTGGTCTGGACGGGCAATAACGCACATGAGTTGTGGGTGTGGAAGCCCGTTCCCCCATCTCCCCCCCCTTAACCCTCCCTCCTTTTATTGTTTGATGGTAGGGTGAGTGTGGGAACCTGTGCGTTCCTCAGCCAACTGTTACGCACTATTCCTTGACTATTGATGGCGACATGTGGTCCCTGTTGTGACATGATTTTAAGGTTCTGTTTATTCTTTCGGTACTCAGCGGGTCTTTTGGACCCAAATCCACGGTACTTGGGTACGGATCTGTTTGTTGTTGGGTCCGCCTTTTTGGCACCAACGTTTTTCATCCATTTCATCTAAATGCATGGGCCCATCTGATGACAAAATGAACAAAGCATTACATACAGTTTTAAAATAAATAGAAATCTATTGTTATTAAATACAAATATAACAAATAATCCTTACCACATGCTTTCCAAATATAAATTTCTCAATGCCAAAAGGGCGTAAGTGCAATTACGCCCTTTTCGCACCAATTGGCTTAGTATGTTCGGTATTTAAGTCTTTTGCTTTTTAATGAATAACTACTAATTGATAAATAATTCACTTGTGCCCTTTAAACAGTAGAAAGAGCTTTAATTTGATATATACAACTCGGTTTCACCCAAAATGTCACTTACGCCTCTTCGGTTCTCACCCTTCGATGGATAAGTATAATGCATAATGTTCCTACAATAGTGGTAAAATAAGCATAATTGTTTTACATAAAAACACATTTGGAGTGGTTTCTTTTGGAATAGTTTATACAATAGTATATATCATAATAAGCAGTATCAAAATCTAAATATTTAGGAAAATGCATCTGTTAAAATAGAAGAACATAGAAGAGACATATTACTTTTGTTGTTTTAATGTTTGATTGTTAAGACAGGATATATATATATATATATATATACACACACACACACACTGTACAACATCAATTAAGGCACCAGGACCATATTGTGCTCCATCCTTCTGGCAAATCATATTTAGTAGCGCTGTAGTTTTATGTAACAGCTGATGTCACACTGCTCTCTAGTGGTCAAGAGCTAACCTATTGCATTTAAGTCATATCCCCTCCACTTCATTTAATCATTTATGTTTGTTTGGTTCACCCAAAACCTGCATATAATCACAATATTATGACTGCATGTAAATGCATTCTCTCTTTTACTGGTGAATTCCTATAGCAGCAATTCAATAGTGCAATAATAAGGGGCGCTATCCACTCAATATTTGTGAATATGTCTTTCCCAATCACAAAAGTCCAAAGCCATTCATACACATTATTTTCTCAACTTTACATTTAGTCAGAAGTCATAGTCAATAAAGTCTAAAGGTATGTATTTTATTGTTAGATCCAATTGAGCAACAATGACGTTTGCATCCCAAAGGGTCCTGTAAACTTGACAGTTAAAATTCATATTGAATTTTGATATAGACAATGAAGTGAAGGGAAGAGCAAGGTACAAGTTATATTTTAAAGCACTGAACATGATTGACACAGAGGATACAATGTTCCAAATGTATTCTATGTATTGTATTAATGTATGCTGACATCATATGCATCCTTATACTGTATATACAATAAAATCACATTTAATTCCTGACCAGTTTGGGATATCCAATTCTGCATGTTTAACGCAGCACTGAACGTACAGTATAGTCTTTTATAAGTGCTGGAATAACGCTTTGTAACAAAGCATTATATATGGATATGGATATAACCTACTAATAACTTACAGATCCTGTGGCTTTTGCATTACACATGGAGATACACACACATGACTTTAGATAACAGTATATAGTAATAGTAGTTTCCAAATATAAATGGAATGGCAAAAAATATATGTGACTGTTGTTTTCAATTAATCAAATGTGATCTTTATTAATAAATCAATAATAAATATTACCAAGAAACTCATACCTCATGGTAGAATTTAGCTGAATGTTTTGAGAAATAATATCACTGACTGGAAGCTGCAGTATATAGTCAAGTCAACATTTCGATTTCACAAACACATTGAACGTTGATCTTTTATATATATGACTTAGTGTTACATTAAATATATTATTTAATGGTATTATTGATTAAAATAGTTGGTTCTCCTCATATCTTGTATGTACGGTATAAAACATTCAAGTAGCACTTGTTAAACAAATTATGCTATTTCTGTGACTACAATCTCTCTAGGAATGTTAACTGGCTTGTGACTTTGCTCTGACTCTGGTTTAACCTCTCCGACAGTAAAAAGCCAAAGAGACCTCAGAGACAACGACAGCAAAACAACAGGTTAAAACCTCTGACTCTCGCCTACGATGGAGATGCTGATATGTAGTCCCACGGGGGAACGCTTCGCCAAGCCCCTCGCCTGTCATAGAGACCAACTTCACACACACACACATCGCAGCTTGGTGAAATTATGGAAAGACACTTGCAGGGTTTTACCGCTTTAAGTAGCGCTCCATTCATTTTCCCCTTGTCATGTTTTTTAATCTTATTTTTACTGACGAGCCTTCACCACCTCCTCTGTCTACAAGGACTTTTTTTTCTGCTTTTCTTTTGCTGCGCTCAACCCTTCAGTCAGTAGAGGCGGTGGGCTCCAAAGCAGGTGCGGTGAGGTTACAGCCCGGCCTGTGAGCTCTGCTGTGTTTGAACGCTACACAACACAACCGCTTGTCCCACGAAGATGCTGAGTACGACTTCGTACGTTGCCAAACGTCAACATAGGAAAGTGTAGGATGTAGAGGGGAAAATCTCCATGAAAAGACTTGGACGCCTTTTTCTGCTGAATCCCCCGACAGGTTTTTGACTCAAAGCGCTTTTCTGTCTTGGACAAAAGGGATCCTTCGCTCTTTGTTTTCACTTGATTCCCAGGCCCCCACACTCTCCACTGATCCATGCCATGCTGATGGTCTACAATCACTTGTTGTTGGAAGTATTGTCTGCCCCCCCCCTCCCCGTTGCTTTGATCCAGGCGCTACATTGCACTATATTAGTGCAGCATGATATGCACATGTGACTTTGCCCTGCTATTGCCATAGAACACTGCCTCTTCCACTGACACATCCATTGGACATATGAACAGCGTGAAACCGTTCTAAGAAGAAGCGATAAAACATGTACACGGCATTGCGTTCCCTTAAAAAAAAACAGGGTGTGAACTGTTATGAAATATGTATATATTTTTATTTCTCACAACTCATTTTTGGTTGTCCCGTATTTTTTTGTGTTCAATAGACTTCTTCTGGTGTTAACTTGCTCTGCCCAGATGACATGAAAACACTACCATTGTATCACTAGTTGACTGCTATAGTATATTCTGCAGTGAACTTGGTATGAGTCAAACCTTGATTCAAATTTGTGAATTTCACTAATTTTGCAAATAAAGCTTCTGCCTTACCTTCAATACTCGAACGTTAACGCTCACTAACATTTTTAAGAATTGAGTAGACTGGCCTGTGATTATTTCATTTTATGACCAGTTAGCAAAACTTACTGAAGTAGAATTATAATAAAAGTCAGATTTGTAGCATAATAAACAATATCATAGGTGCTCTAACATTATTCAATACCTTGAGATAAAATATAGCATTACAGCATTCATCTGTGTAAATTAAGGTACCTACATTTAATTGTTCATGAAATGAAAAAATGCTACAGCAGAGCTTAACATAAGATCAAACCAGTGTGGAAAATGTTTACTTTTTTTGTTGTTGGATTGTAAATAACAGCAAATGTTTTGGGGTGTGGCTATCAAAGTATGTGTACATTTATTTTCTATTGCACAAAAAAAAAGTTTGGTTTGAATATTGCAAAGTGGGTGTATGATATTGACGATTGTTGTGCTCATGATGGAAGTTGTCTGTTTAAACAAAAAAATACAAAGGCTCAGCCATTTTGTACAGGTTGTTTATATGTATGAGAAGAGTTACTACAAATAAATAAGGACAATGATATGTGCACTGTCAGAGAAAACATACTATTAATTTCATATTTATTCATCTGACCTGGTAACACAGAAGCACTGCCATATAGTGCCACTAGATGTCAGACCTGATCTTTATAGAAAAGTTGAACTTTAAAAGTCTTTCTCTCTCATCCCATCTTTGCCACAACCGCCACCAACAGCCTTTCTCATCTCATCTCTCTCAGCCCTCCCTCTCTTGCTCTCTCTCTCTCTCTCTCTCTCTCTCTCTCTCTCTCTCTCTCTCTCTCTCTCTCTCTCTCTCTCTCTCACACACACACACTCTCTCTCTCTCTCTCTCTCTCTCTCTCTCTCTCTCTCTCTCTCTCTCTCTCTCTCTCTCTCTCTCTCTCTCTCCCTCTCTCGCCATATAAACCATCCCAACAGAGTCACACTCACACATGTACAAACTGCTCCACATACACTATGTACAAGACAGCACTCGCAGCGGACAAGTGAAGCCATCCACATTCTACGTCCTATAGCCACCATGCTTCAGGAATGCCTTCTTCAATTTGTATTGCTCAGCAATTTAGGCAACTGATATTGTCTTAGGAGTCTCGCAGAAGGAGATTTGCACAGTATTGTTGACCGATTAACGTGAAGAGAAGACACAAAGAAGATTAAGGCTTGCATGAAGGGTCCTTATACAAGCATGAAGACCCCATGTCTGTGGCCTGCGGTGGTGCTGCTGGTGTATGTCTCACTGGTAAGTTCCATATACTGTATGTCATGTATCATCTGCATGTATTGTATGATTGACGTTTCCATTTATGTTGAGTATACTGTATGTTCACATCACTTTCATCAGAAAGTATAATGAACCAAATAATGTGACTGAGAAACGTATTGACAACTTATGCAGCTTTCTTGTATAGATTGTGCCAAAATGTGTCTTTGTCATTTGAAATTTTACTTAAAGATTTAGGTTTCAGTGTCATTTTGTAGTCAATGTTAAACTTAATATCACCATTCCCAGTTTAGTACAATAAGATATAATACACGCGACAAGATTAGTGACGCGAAATATAGACATAAATTTAAATGTACATTAATTTTCCAAACGCTATTATAAACCAAGATTACATTAATTTCAAAATTCACACACTCCCAGTAGAAAGCTTTTTCAACTTTTCAAATAAATATTTACCAATATTTCTTCCACTTAATTGTACTGTTGAGGATGTATGTGACAATACAGGTGAGAACAGGATGATCTTATGGCAAACACACCAGAGAGCTTACTCAATGCCTTGACAGTTTGTGACATCCCAATTCCTTTAATCCTCTGCGAGACAGTAACCTCTCACCCACAGATAAATCTGTCAACAAAGCAATCAAAGACGAACAGGACTACACCCCTCACAAACAAAAAGTCCACAAACTTAATCCCCATAAAACTTCACTTGCCTTAAATAGCTCCTGTTCTGTTATCAGTGTTTAATTTGCATAGTGATGGAAAGAAGTCAATTACTATTAATTGTTCTCTACGACTTAATACCCATTATCGAATTGAATTCACCGTCTTGAAAACCATAAACTCAATTTCACAGCTGACTAAGCGCGCTAATCATTTTAACCCTCGCTTTTACTTAGCAGAAGGCTTTTTCTTAACAGAACACTTCAGGACTTTTATGAACACACCACATTTGGCAATAACATATAGAGCAACATGGAGCCCCTTATTGATGCCATCCTAAGAACATGACTCATTAAGTGTATGACCTCCACATATTTTGCAACAGCATCGTTGTACTACTAGCAGATCATCTAGAATCGCTTGATGTGCGTATTCTCCCAAAGCCAGGGCTGCCAAATTGCTTCGCTATGCTTTAATGGGATGATCGTAATTGTTTTGTTCTCGGTGCATCCTAAGATTTTGCCTCTAGCTCCTTTGACAGATTGACAGACCCATGGGAACCTCACAAACTTATTTTGGCCCCCTTTGAACCAAGTCATGTGTGAAATAATATGATTATGTATTTATCCTCTGGGTTATTTAGTGGCTACTTTTTATTTATTCATTAATAATAAGATGTGTGAGGTTTGAATGTCTGAGTCCACTACCAAGATCTGTTCATTTTCAATAAAAGCTTCTAAATATGTTATTTCCATGATTTTTCCTTTTCCTTCCTCAAAATGAAATAACATTGAGTGTATATATCATGTTCTTAGTAGGGCTGTAACTACAATAATTATTATGTTCATAATCCATCTACTTTATAATAAATGGCAGTAAAATATTTTAAATGACCTTTTTATCATATTCTTTGACTCCATAGATATTGAGTAAAGATTGTGATGAATGATTAAGCCAGTAGTTGAAAATATACACTATATTTGCAGGATTGAGCAGGGCAGACACTATCTCTGTAAAAGGAGAGAGACGGGGAGAGAAAAGGTTCATAACCCCATAGGGTCTATGGGGTTATGAATCCATACCTCCTCCTTAATACTTGTACTCTCTGTGTAACGTTGTATGAACGTGTCTGCTAAATTACCTATCAGAACATAATTGAAGGAGATAACTATGGAAACAGATAGAGGTAGTGACAGACTGTATATCATGCGCTCACTATGGTTTGTTTTAAATACCCAGTTGTAATACAACTGTGTGCATCTATGTAAATATTTTAATTCATGGTACTTATTGGACCTGGGTCTCTGTGTGCAGTGATAGCTGAATTTAACTCCATATCTGCCTGTGATGTCTTGACACACTTTGTGATTTGTCATAATCTCTGACACCCTCAGGTAACACTTTGATACCACTGGGAGAATACAGACCCATCGATTACATGGCACTGAGTGCCCTCCATCGACTAAAATAGTAACGGCTTTGTGAGGCGAATAGAGTTGAAATTAACTGCAAACAGTTTTGAATACAAACAAATCCATTAAAAAATATTAAGAAACTAGGTTCATGCCTCTAGGGACTCTTTCTCGGTTTTTGAGGACACAAGTAGGTTTGTATCAAAGATTATACTTCAGAGAACATGATGTCATCTCTCGTAGGGCCTCAAGATATAGCAGTATGAATCAATTTGTTCTTCGTTCTGCATGCAAGATGTAGAATCCCTTCGCCTCTTCAAGATAGCTTGATTTTGCATAGATGACTGCAATCCATAGATAAAAAAACTGCTAATTTATAAGTCAGGAATCTGATTGGTGTGCATTATGGCTACAGTAATAGGTAGGCCAGATGGAAGTACACCATAAACATAATTTAAAAAGAGAGGTTTGTACGTAAACCAACCAGTGACTATGAGATCGCTCACTTCATATCGCCACAGAATATTGCGATTTAGTATTGCATATTAGTACAGTATGCACACATGCAGGGTAAGAATTTCTTTAAGCATAGAATTACTGAATCTTTCCAAACTCCAGCACACCGCCAAATCAAGTGGCGGACTAAATCTGCTATACCATGGTCCTTCTCCATTCTAACTCTGTAATTCCCGTTCAAATAGAACTGTCGATCTCCCAAATCCCCTCACACACACAGCAGTCACAGCAGCCTCTGCATTCAGGTAAATGAAAACAGACACACACTTTCATTCTTCCCACAAGATTTTTGTGTATAGACACCACCCAAGAAGCCTTGCCATTCTCGGGTGGTTATTTTAAACAGGGAATTTGCAGCCTGTTTGGGGGTTCGTCCCATAGAATATTCTCTGTTCTCCCAGGGGAAACTGATGTTGTTTATCTTGCTGTTTGAAAAGAGAAGACACCTGCGCCTTATCGCAGCTTCTCGCAGGGATGATAACATAAAGGTTTGTCCAACTGCCCATATGGGGCAACTACTGTATCAGTTTGAGAGCGGCTTCCTTCGTAAAGGCAACATGCTGTATTGATAAGCTGCTTGTATGCTATCATGTGGCGGAATCCTGACCGGTCTTGTCTTGATACTCTGGTACAAATCTTAACAAGTGTTAGGTAGTCCAAATGGAAAATAATTATAAAGGTTCTAAATAAATGACAATAGATGGATGGATGGATATAGATGGATGGATGGATTGATGGATGGATGGATGAATATAGATGGATGATAGATACTTTATTGTCCTTGTGAGGAAATTTGTTTAGGGTTCTTCAAAGCCCAGCTACATAGCAACAACAAAATATTACAGAAATACATTAATAAATATCAAAAGACAGAGAGTACACACACCTGAAGCATCCATCGGCATTGTTTTATCCTGCCCAACAACAAAATAATTATTTTGTTCCCAGGGGAAAAACATCAATCCAAGTTACTTACCAGGCCCAACCCTGATACCATTTTCCTATTCAAATCTAAGT
Source organism: Typhlichthys subterraneus (assembly GCA_027564835.1). NCBI lineage: Eukaryota > Metazoa > Chordata > Actinopteri > Percopsiformes > Amblyopsidae > Typhlichthys > Typhlichthys subterraneus. Next base: position 4,612,169 of record JAODUH010000008.1, on the reverse strand, counting down.
CTTAATTGCTGGCTATCATGCTATATTGTCTGTTTAGTAACATGGGCGCAATGATGTATCGTGCACAAGGTAAATCTCGGCTCTCTGGGGGTGTTCTGGATATAAACATTGCTTTAGTCTGGACTGCCACTGATCTGCCTAATCTCCCGGGTCTGGATTACAGGTTGAGTGGTAATCCATGAAGTGGGGTCTCTGAAACAGCCTCATAGAAAGCTCTAATGCATGGTCTGCCAGGTGCCTTAGATGAAAGCTAATTGTGTCACAGTTTTAGGCCCATAAACAATTTGTAACAAGAGAGCAAGGAATTAGATCTGAGGACAAGCAGGGATATCTTTCATATGGGACTGTGCAGTTGTTGTGCAATGTTGATGCATTGATAAACTGATTAATTCAATTCTTCACTTCCAAAATAATAAAGTTATAATGCAGACCACTACAGATTCATCTCTCTATAGTGGTAAAATACATTCGGCAGAGCAAGGTGTCAGGCGACGGAAAAGTTGCTGGTTTGAGCCCTGCTGCCACTAGAAAATGATCCCCTGAACAAAACAGTTGGATGGCTCCATGCATGGCTGACGCCTCCATCTGCATGTGTGTGTGCGTGTGGGTGTGCATGTGTGCATGTGAATGGGTGAATGTGCGGCAATTATGTACATAACGTTGAGTTGCCTGTAGGTTAGAAAAGCGCCATATAAATTGAAGTGAAATTTCCATGTAGTGCTTAGCTGTATTTGCAGCTTAAAGGTACTGTTAACTCATCAATTGCATTATATTAAGTGCGGTTTGAGCAAGGGGAGAGGAAGTAGAGAAGAGTGCGAGCAACCCAGGTCTCAGGATATGGGAGGGGCAAGCGCTGACAGAGATTGGAATCAAAACAACAATGTTTGTCTTATGCTGGTTTAAAGCAGAAGGGCAGTTTGATACGAGCAGTGTACCTTCAACCATATCTAAGCAGGTACACGAGCGGGCAGTTGTTTAGGAGGGAATGAAATTGAAAGCTCAAAGCAATTGTTTGGTAACCTGACATGCCAGAGAAATTGTTGTCACAAGTCCATCTGGGGTAGCCGTACATTGAAACTGTTTTGGTGGAAACTGTGGTTGTTTTCGCTGTCGGCACCATGGTCCGCACACCTAAACCACACCCGTATAGATATAAACACGACGCTGATTGGAACACCACGCCCGTATAGCTATAAACACTACGCTGATTGGAACACCACGCCCGTATAGCTATAAACACTACGCTGATTGGAAACCCACGCCCGTATAGCTATAAACACGACACTGATTGGAACACCACGCCTGTATAGCTATAAACACGATGCTGATTGGAACACCACGCCCGTATAGATATAAACATGATGCTGATTGGAACACCACTCCCATATAGCTACAAACACGACGCTGATTGGAACACCACGCCCGTATAGCTATAAACACGATGCTGATTGGAACACCACGCCTGTATAGATATAAACATGATGCTGATTGGAACACCACTCCCATATAGATATAAACACAACGCTGATTGGAAACCCACGCCCATATAGCTACAAACACGACGCTGATTGGAACACCACGCCCGTATAGCTATAAACACGATGCTGATTGGAACACC
>JAODUH010000008.1:4585218-4610451 GCA_027564835.1 Typhlichthys subterraneus | reverse complement strand
ACGCCTGTATAGATATAAACATGATGCTGATTGGAACACCACTCCCGTATAGATATAAACACAACGCTGATTGGAAACCCACGCCCGTATAGCTATAAACACAATGCTGATTGGAACACCACGCCTGTATAGATATAAACACAATGCTGATTGGAACACCACGCCCGTATATATATAAACACAACTCTGATTGGAACTCCTATGCTTTCCAGACTGATTCTCACGGCGAAATTAAACTGAGGTGCGTGAGATCAGGATGGTCTCGCGAGGCTAATTGTTTGGTGCCCCTTGATGTAGAAGTTGGAATCCATGGAGATGAAGACCCAGTTCTTACGCAGCCTGTGTAATTACTGAACAATGAAATGGTATTTCATTTGATCATTAGGGAACTCGGTCTTAATGAATCAGAATTTAAAAAGCCATGAAATATAAATGGGGCCTATGAGATTTTAATTACATTCTGCTATTTTTCTGTTTATTGAAACTACACCATTCATGGGTTCTCAGAGGACCTTTATTGAGCTCAGCTCCTGGGAACATGTCAAACTTAATTTGAATCCAAACTTAAAGTGGCAAGTCTGCCTGTGACATATGAATGGTTTATTCTACAAAATCAATTTTTTAATAATAAAATATACTGTCACCACATTCCGTCCCATTTTCTCTAGAAATATTTGAGCTTTTTTCCTGATATTTTCCACCATGCATTTTGGGGAAATGTCATATTAGTATTCTACAGTATTCCTCTCAAATAACATACACAGTAAATATTATTTTAACCAAGGTCTTACTTAATTATAATAATTGTAATCTTGTGCTTATGATTCAGTTGCATCTATAGTTTGTGTGTCTAAATATCATTTTTAATTATTGTTACATTTGTTATCTAAAACAATACAACAAAGACAAGTTCACATGGCAGGTATGTTGTATTAACATATGGGACACTGACTCGAACTGTCATTATATTGTTCCATTCTAATGTGTTTCATGTTATAGATAAATAGCTATTGGTCCTCAAAGGGAAGATGAGTATATCCCTGTATTATTGGTGCACAATGTAGACTCATTACAAAACAGTAATGTGGAGAAGACATATTGTTCAGAACAAGGACTCAGGCACAATAAATGAGCAGCTACTACACAGTACATTGATACACATACACAAGCTGTACTTAACATGTAGGCATTAATCAATATGGCTCTAATCAATATGACTCAAATATCCAGGTTAACACTTTTCAAGCAAGAAAATTTGTTAGGTGATCTTTTATCATTATAGTGTGAATTTGACTCCTAAAATGTCTCCCAATGTCATATATATACCGCCCCCCACACACACACACACACACGCAACCATTCTTCACACTAATCAACAGTTTCATATAACTGAAACATTTTACACATTTTCCTTTCTTTAATTTTTTGTAAAACATGTATTTACTTTTATCCATAATAGCACATAAAGCAAAGCAAGTGTTTCTCAGCATTGGCAGACACAACTGCTGCTAAGAAAAATAGTCTGTCTTTCAAAATATACATTTACAAGGATCAAGGGTCCATTTGTCATATAATGCTGCTCGCATTTCTGGATGTTGTCCAAAGAAAGGATTTATTCAATATTTACTAAAGGCAGATACTGTAGAATCACTATTCATGCTGCATGCAGAGCATAGCAGACAGTACGACAATGTCATTCAGTGAACTTTTTTTCTGCAAGAGAAGACCTTATTTTCAAAGTATTGATCGAGGGGGTAAAAGTACAAAATGTAAACGCTCAGCCCAGATAGATCGGCTGTCACGTTCCCCAGCTGCGGCTAGGGCATCACTGTCACTGGCGTCCATGGGGGGGCGCAGGGAATCGTAGCTCTCTCATCTGTGTGATTGTTAGGGGAGAGACAGAAAGAATCATCAATCATCCATTCAGGGCACATTCAGAAGGTAATAGTCTGATGTTGCATTATGTCTGCCCTGCAGAAGTGCTCCATTCATCTGGCTGTATGGTAGGAATACCCTTAATCTTGATTAGGACGCCACATGCGTGATACAGTACCGTGTACACACTAAGGCGGTGGTTCTCATACCTTATAACCCTTGACCCCTAATGTGCATGCATGAGGGGGGTTGTAAACAACGATAGCTTAACATTGCAGCATGAAAATATAAAGACACCCATAAAAAGCACTGAAACGCATATGCATACTGTAGCTGCAGTACTCACACACAATGTATTTGAACAATTGATTCAAAAGTGTCTTTTTAATGTGCACAGGTTTTATGGTCCTGTCTTGTAGCCTGGTGTCCAGATCCCATTAATCCATTTAATAAATGTGTGCAATGCCAGAGTTTTACCGAATGCAATGTGTGTGGTTTCGATCCGGGATCCAGGCTAGCTTATTGTTTTATGTGTTTTTGAAGTAATATATTTGAACGTAAACTGCATGTGATTGTGTATTTGTTCCATGTACAGACCAGTGTGCAGTCACCCAGTTCCACGTCAAATGTGCGAGTGAGCCCAAAATCCAAACTAAAGACCTACTGGACAGAAAGTAGCAAGGCTCTCTCCATCAGCCGATTGCTCTCGCAGACACTCTACGGTAAAGGGAATTTCACCCCGCTGGACATGAGCTATGATGATTCAGAGCCATACTCCAGCCAGGAAGGGTGGAACTATGTTTACAACTCTTCCGACCCCAACGCGCCTCGATCCAGATCCAAAAGGCGGCCCATCGTCAAGACAGGCAAGTTTAAGAAGATGTTCGGCTGGGGCGACTTCCACTCCAACATCAAGACGGTGAAGCTCAACCTCCTGATCACGGGCAAGATCGTCGACCACGGCAACGGAACCTTTAGCGTCTACTTCCGCCACAATGCCACGGGTCAGGGGAACGTCTCCGTTGGCCTGGTTCCGCCTACTAAAGCAGTGGAATTCCGCATGCAGCAGCAGCAGCAGCAGCAGACCCTGGCGGAGTCCAAAGACACCAAGCTGTTCAACTGCAGGGTGGAGTACGAGAAGGTGGAGAAGGGCACCAGGAACTCTCTGTGCGCCCACGATCCCTCACAGAGCTGCTCCCAGGAGCAGACCCAGAGCCACGTGTCCTGGCTGTGCTCCAAGCCCTTCAAGGTCATCTGCATCTTCATCACCTTCTACAGCACCGACTACAAGCTGGTGCAGAAGGTTTGCCCGGACTACAACTACCACAGTGACACCCCCTACCTCCCCACTGGGTGATCACTTTGCCTGGATGAGCCCAAAGACAAAAGACACAGGGCGGGCCACCTGCTCGGCCCCAAGAGGTGTTGCTTCATTAGGGTTGGGTCTGAGCTGTGTGCTATACGTAAAGGTCAAAGTGCTGACAGGTTTTTATTCAAGCTAATGCGTCCCTGCTGTGAAATTAGGATTGTCCCACTGACATATTGCTAGGTCACTGGAAGACCATCTAGGAAAGCATCTACAAGCTTCCAGTAGGTATAATATATGCATAGCCGCTTACATTGAAAGACACTTCTGAAGCCATCTCTAAAGATGTGGCATTTGTATTTATGTACATATCGTGGGCCACACATCAAGCCAGAAATATTTGTATTAGTGTTCATTCTCTTATCATTTGGATATTTCTGTCGATAGCGTTTCCATCTCAATCATGCCTTGTGTCTATTTTGATCTCTCTTTAATAATCTGCACACCCAAAAAATACACACAAATGAGATGAATCTGCCAGGATGCATTAGAGGAGAGTATGGACTACAGTGTGATTATTTCAATGAATATACAACTCAAGATATCATTATTGGAATCATGCACAGACGTGCATGAACTGTGTGTGTGGTGAACACCTGTATAGCACCCATTTGCATTTTCATGTTAGAGCAGCTGTCACAAACAATGCGCAGCAAGTCACGATTGTTATGCAATGAAAACATCAACAAATAGATGGCAAACAGTACATATCATCAATAGAGGGCTTCAACCAAGATGAGTAAATATGTGTGGAGACAAATATAATTTGCACTAGATACAAGAAAGTAAAAACAATTAAAAAATAACTTGGAGACTCTTGCATAACAAAATATCAGATACATATTTGTATTCGAAGGACAGGGGAAAATAACGTATTTATGCACAGTATGAGAGAGGTGAAGGATAATCAGTCTTATGCCAGTTTGTATTTTTAAAAGAATCAACAAAAGAAATCCTCTAAGGTTACCAGTAGGTGTAAATCCTATATTCCATATTCTGCATGAGGGAAACACTATCGTATGTAATGATATTGATATTGGATGTTTAAATTGCCTATTAAACCTTCATTACATAAATTGGTTGCCAAGGGTGCAATGTGAAGCATTAGCCTACAAGGGATGAACCAAGTGTGAATAGGAGCTCTGCTCAGTCGCTGCCAATAAGAAGAAGAATAAAAGTACAAATGAAAAACCTCCAGAATGTTTAGATGTGCACCTACGGGCACAGTCATTGCTGTCTATTTAAATTCACTATGCTCTTCCAAAACAGTATGGGCTTTAGAGTAGGGTACACGGTAACTGATAATGGCAGTTGGGCTCATATTCCACACGACAACATGGGGTGTATTTGACTGTCAATGCTCTGAGGGGAAAGGGGACCTGTCTGTAGAACGGGTACACATAAATAGGAATTTATGATGGTTAGATACCAGGAAGACAGAAATCGCCAGGAAAGACAGGCTCGTAAATTGAGAGGATGTTCCTGCCATCAACGCGAAGGAATGACTGTGTCAGGTTACTTTTTGGAATGGCTTCTTTTTTTCAGTCAAGAGGCTTTAAGATAGCTCCGTCTTTAAACAAATGCATTTAGAAAGTTTATTCATTTTACGCTTGAAGGGCCTAATAGGGCATTTGCTTCAGTAAATACGATTCGGATTTTATGTCACCACGTTACTCAAATTAATCTAAAGTTGAATGTGATGTTTATGTGGCAAGCCATTTGTTGTGAACATGTTCCACTTATTTGATTCAAACCATGTTAATGCAACTGTGTGAAATAAATGGAAAAAGCAAAAATAACATGGTCTCACAGAGCGATGCCCTTGGGACAATCCCGTTTGTGTACTGTGTATATTGTACAGATAATTAGCCTATTACAAAGCACAGTATGTTACAGACAAATATAAGGTCTGTATACTCCTTAACACTGTTGAAGAACCCGCTACACTGCAGCCTGGATAATTACAGACCAAATTACAAGTAATAATAATTAAAATATATTAAAACATAACGTAACTTTATTTATAGGGTGTCAGTTGGTCTGAAATCTCTTAAATTACAATGTGGCCTGTGCATTAAGCTCTTTAATGCACAGGCCACATTTTAATTTGACAGTTAGGCTGGTTGAGTTAAGTTTGACTACAGATCACCTCGTTCCAGTTGTCCTGGGCCACGGCCACTCGGGCCTTGCCTCTCTCCTCTAGCTCTCATACGATCTCTGATTAATGTGGTGGCTGGGTTTGAGCTGTCAGAAATGGCAGAGAGAATCATGGGAGTTCTCCTTCAGAATCCCAATGACACACAGCAGCTGCAGGAGTAAACAGATGACTAACCACTGGCCTTTTGATGGCCTGTGGAGATTCACACGTTGGGAGGGCTGTAAACATAGCATTGACATTAAGGTGGATTACAAGGTATGGGTTTTGCTCTTCTCAAATACGTGGTTGAGTAGTAGTGTCTTTGTTCTTTCACCCGCTCCTCACTGAAACAAATTATTGTACATGTTAGGCTTCTTTTTCCACCGTTATCTGGCTTGTTGTTTATATAAAGGTGTAATACATCTTTACAGGCATAATTGATACGCAAATCAGATGTAACACAATGGTGTGTTGCAGAAAATGCAGTTTGTGTTTTATTGTCAAATCCAGTCATGTCCTTCTACAGAATTCATTTCAAATCTGAGGTTGACGTTGTCCTGGGGCACATATATCGCCATAATAAAGTCTCTGTGACAATGGCTTTTGTAATCTTTTCTTTTTTTTTTTGGAATTACAAATAAATGACTCTCTCTTCAAAACGCCATTACTCCTCTGAAAATGAAAACTCACTCATTGTGAATGTCTCATATCAGGTAAAAACAGGATAGAATTAATTAACCTTTGTCATTTTAATTGCTTTAGTGACAGCTGTCCTATGGCGCCAGTGCAATCCTAATGTACATACTGTGGGCTTGTCAATTACTTTCCTGGTGAATAGATTAAAATGCCACAGAGGATAGACTAATTTCATTAGACAGACTTACTGCCCCCCAGACATAACCAGGTGTCAACAATTCACCATCAATATGCTGCAATTGAACAATACTATCAATCCCACATGAATAAAATAAATTGTAGCAACATGAAATTAAGTTTATACTGTTTCTGTTATCTGTTGCTCCTACTGCGTTCAGCAATAGAACATTCCTTTGATGCTTCATGAAAAGCCAATGTCTTGAAATTCTTCAACCCTATGGCATCTGGAGGAGTCAACTGTCAGAAAAATGTTAATAATACCACAACATTAGTGAATAATGGGTCAATCATATTATCAGAGTAAAATTTAAAGCTGCCTACAGTATGATAAAGTGGCATGTTGGTCACGCAGAAGCACTCTATTATGAATATGACAGAAACCTGACACTATTTGTACTTTTTTCCCAGTAGATACAGAAATCACTGAGAAATCAATCAAACCAATCACATATCACTTCCGTAATAGCAGGAAAATTAGATAGCCACTGCCAGTTTCTTTCCCCTCAGCATACTGGTTTACTGATGGGGAATAACATTTTTATCAGTATATCCAAGGGGTCTAATTTTAGGCTATTAGTTTCACTTAGGCTTCATGTTGGCATGACTTACGCTTCACTTACCACAGAAATGTGACCATATTCAACTTTAATTATTGTGTAATTGTTTACTATTAACGTGTCGAGTTTTGACAGAAAATAGACTGGATAGAAATATCTATCTCAAGGACCAGTTGCCTTCAACACCAAGGGTTACAGGTTTTGCTTTCCCACATCATGCTCTACCAAGGCAGGTGCAATTTTCACATATTATCAGATTGCCCTTTTCATGCGCTGTTGGTATTCTTCCTGGACATTTACATTTTACTCACTGAACCACGACAAGAGCACTATAAACTCATAGTCTGCCAATAGCACTAATGGGTGACTAAGCCATGAATGAAACTAAAAGTTGAATTTTACTAGAAAATATATAAATATACAACGAGGGCTGAGACATAATTTAATATATATAAAATTATTATCTTATACTTTTATATCCTTGTAGCTTATCAGATAAAAAAGTATGTGTTCCAGGTCTGAATTTACAGTATCCTTTCTAAGTGCTATAGTGACCTCACAAGGAATTTCAATTGCAAAACAAAAATGCTGACATCAGTAACTGTTAGCAATTTGACATTTTCGCAAGATGCTACATCTCTAAGGAGTGGAGTTACAGTACTTGCAAACACATATTTGTTATATACAATCCTACCAGTGCATTAACACTGTGCAGATAAACAAAGCCTTGTCAAAGGTAATACCATCTAAAGTTTGGAGCTCTTTTAGGAGCTGTTATCGCAGACAAAGAGAAAAACAAGGACTCACTGTATCGCTACACTTAATCTATTCATTTGCCTCAGAATCTACGGTCGCCAGTCAGACTAAATTGCCTGTCTTTAGAGAAACCCAGCAACATTCCAGACATATGCGAATTCTCTGCAGACAGGATTCTGAGTTGGGAAGTGAACTTAAAACTCTGGCCCTGAAGTCACTGAGTAAAGATAGTATACGGTACTCTTTGCCAGCCTGTCTTAATACAGGCTGGCAGGTAAAACAATCAGGGTCAGCGTGCAACGCGGCTGGGGGTTAGCTTGCTATTGATTTATATCTTCAACTAGCTCTCCTGGTGCCTCCATTGCTAAAGGTGAGGGGAACAGACAGTGTTTGTGACAGAGATGGACTAGCTGTGGCAGAGAGAGGGAGAGATGATGCTCTTTAAAAAAAACAAAAGCATCACTATTAAATTAAGTGTAACCTTGAACGAGTTCATGCCTGTGCCAACAATGTCACATGCTTTGCCATAAGCACGTGATGTCTCCGGGCATGCCAAACAGCAAATACGTGAGCAACATTGATCCCAAAAGCAACACAGCAAAGATGGGTCCCTATATGGGCAGTTCGCCCATTTATATTAACAGGCAGATGTGTGTGTTTTGTCTCCGCTCATCAGGAAATCCCACAGTTGAGAGATGATGGATGTGTAGGCCTATATCCACACAGCTACTGAACATGCATATATCTTGACATAGCCAAATAGCAAATGACTACCTGGTCTAAGCAGATCTGATAATAATCATACAACATTTTTTGACAACATGTTTGTTTATTTAGAATATAGAGAAACGTTTTCATTTCTAATTGAATCTGTTTCAAAATAATTACAAAACTGTATAATAATACAAATATATAGCTATAAATAGCTTAACTTAGAGTGGTTAAAACAAAACAAAAAAAAAGGTGTGGAAACACTTTTACTAGTCATCAAGCATGTGTTTCTAATACATTTTGGTTGAATCCTAGTCTGACCATCACCTATTTTAGCCCTCTTAAAATAAATTGTTCCTACTTGTTATTGAAGTGTGATTCTGTCATTCCCTTTAATTACTCATGCTTGAGTCTCAGACCCGGTTCTCTTAGCGAATAGGATTTTAGAAGAGCACTGTAACAAAGAATGGAGCATAGCCTACAGGACAAAAGCAACTACATTCCATCAATCAAATAATTACAGAAGATGCATTTTTAAATAGTTATAATCCAAGGGACCACACTCTCCATTATTGCTAATGTATTAACACCAGACATGACAATTACCCTTCACTGTCATTATTGTTACAAAGAATGTGCATTCGAACAGTAGATTTAAATAGTAGCTAAATACTCATATATAATAGAGTATAAAATGCACATAAAGTATATTACATAAGGTGCGGTTCAAACCAGAATGCTATAAAAAACATGGCTGTTTAAGTTTGAAGTGCATGGCCTTCCCTAGCTTGTAGCATGCTACAACAAGAGAACAAGAAGCATGGCCCAGTATCTGTCTGTCGAGCCATCTTCTAACGTCTCACACTACTGCATTCAAGGAGACTCGACTACGGCATGCGTCTGCACCGCTCCCTCCACCGCGACTGTCGGTCGCTGCGAGGATGCGTTTCAGCATCTTGAAGTGCATGGAGAATTCACATGAAGGGTAAGGGATTATGGATGTTGGCGTCTAAGCTGCCCGGATGCCCAGTGTGGAAGTCTCTGAGCAGGGTAATCTTCAAACGCCACGCATGGATTGATGACTGGGCACTGAGAAGTTCTACTCAAGATCTAAATGTGTTCCGGCAAGTTGGGGGGTTTGGAGAGGAAGGAGGAATCCACTCAGTGCACTTAGAGACGCCATTGTGATCCCGTGGCCTGTTTGGAGCTGGGTGCTGCAGTCAGTGTAGGGAGCTCACACGGCCGTGGTGTAGATTTAAATGTCATGGTTCCCCATCACTACACATCACTGGGGATGGGGAAAAGTCAATTGAGCAATTTATGGGGTCAGGTCAGGAGTACTCGAGTGGGTGCAGACCGTCCTAATGAGGGCAAACTCCATTCTGGTTTAGCCTTCGTCCAAGAAAATGCGACTCAATGTGTTGGTCATTTAGACATTAGCTGGTGCACCGTGTTGTGGTTACTGAAAACGACTGGCCATTTGAACGTACATTTAAAGGTACAGAATAACCATTGCGGTTGAAACCAGCATCAAACAAACAATTATTTGGTTTGATACTTGACAGTATGAAAGTGGGTATATGCTACTCTTACGACCTGAGGAGTGTTCATCTTGACAAACAATGGCAGCCATTTGCGAACATATTCAAACAGTTTTCCATTTGCTTTGAGTTTGCCGTAAACGCCGCGAACACACACAAATTATCTGAGGAAAGGTTCTCGGTGAACACACATCTAAATCTAAAAATGTTCACATTTTAAAGTGCAACGCAAACATCTTTGCCAAGAACGATCGCCTCAGTTTGCCAAATTGGAACACACCTATTGCTGCAGCCGTTCAGCTGTACTCCTCTAGCGCTTTCATTGACCACCCCCCCACAGCCATGTGTCCATTCATAGACTCACATCTTCTCTACCCCTCCCATACAGCCATGTGTCCATTCATAGACTCACACCTTCTCTACCCCTCCTCACAGCCATGTGTCCATTCATAGACTCACATCTTCTCTACCCCCCCCTTAAAGCCATGCATCCATTCATAGACTTACACCTTCTCTACCCCTCCTTACAGCCATGTGTCCTTTCATAGACTCACATCTTCTCTACCCCTCCCCACCTTACAGCCATGTGTACATTCATAGACTCACATCTTCTGTACCCCTCCCCACCTTACAGCCATGTGTACATTCACCCACCACAGTGAGCGGGCACGGATGCACTGTACGCACCATAACACAGCATACTGTTAAAAGACAGTACTTACCGTAGGCAGGTACAAGGTATCAGTGTGATCAGAAGACGTCAGACCAAATACATCCTGAAGCACCGTACCCTACAAAGGACTTCTTCTGACTGGGTTTTGATTGAATTATGACCGTGATAGGATCAATTAATTTAAGACACTAATGGTTTTCCTGTTTGGTGTAAGTAAATGCAAATTGCTTCTGCCTCCTCTTGGACTAAAAGATAAGGGTTGGTAAGAGCACCACAGGGATCAGATAGGGTGGGGGACACACTCTATATCTGTACGGTAGAGGTACACTACACTAAAGAGGTTCTCTTTATCGGACCCATCTGTCTCCATCGTCTCACGGCAAAAGCATCAAGGTGATACCTGAGGTCATGCCTGGTACTGTGCCAAGGTAAACTGAAGAAAATAATTTTGGACATTCAGGGAGTGGTGGTATGCAGGGGCTTTTCCAATGCAAAATAGCTATAAACAACATGTGTTGAGGATGAGAACTGTGGGATACTTATAGAGTTTATATCCTTCCTACATTAGAATGATGATGAGAAATCGCCTTCAGGTGACAGCAAAAAAGAAATACTATTAGATCAGCTGCAGCAGATTGCAGTTTAAATAAATTGCAGTCAAGAAATTAAATAAGCTTGAGGCCCATAACAGAAGAGATAAGACATCCATGCGAGAGATTATTGATATAACACTGCCATCTTGTGGACATGCAAGACGTAGACAAGTATGAATATGTTTACATTTAGAATGTGCTAGCCTACTGTAGCGTACAGTTAGTCCACTAATTATGAGCAAGAAACATCAAGTAAATTATTATGCACATTATTTGTGCATGCATAGGTTGGGGATGATGGCTGGCAAACTGCCATGATTGTGTTTTAAAAATCTAAATAACTGTATTGTCTTGATGATCATGAGTAGCATATTAATGAGTTTAGTTTTTTATGTATGTAAGTATGGCCCTTTGGCGTTGTCAGTTCTCTGTGACGAGGTCCTGTAACGTTTGTCATGACACATAACACTGTATGCCTACCATTTGCATGCTGCACAATAGGCCTACAGGTCAGTGATGAAACAGGTTCTGTGACCCATAGGCCTGGCTATATAGGCTATACTAATACTCAAACTCATACTGTATACATTATAGTATTATTGTCCCATTACATCAGGAGCCCTGCCATACGGTATTGTACTGTAAGCCTAACCCACTACCACGGCCATACAGTATGACCTATATTTAACAGATCCACTCCGGTGAAGTTGTTATAGGCGGTCTAACGTAGGCCTTTCCATACTTGTAGTAAAGACATCATACACAATCACAAAGTAATGCTTGCTTCAGGTCAACACAATGCTATAACCGGCGCTTTTATTTGCAAGGTTCAGATGATGATCTCTGCTTCATGCCCAACCTATGTGTGCGTGGTTGTGTGACGTCAGTGATAATGCGTGGCGAGTATGTGCAGCTGTTTACAGCTACAGTAGCCTATCGCCAGTAGTAAGATGTGTTCCAACGGTGGTGACGATACAACAACAAAACGGGAATAAGGATGTGGCATGCTATGTAATCGACACGATAAGGTACGTCTTTTTATACAATCTCTTTTTAATTTATTTTATTGCTGAGGTTAAAATGCGAGCAAAATTGCAACCGATTTCCGTGTCAGTCCTGTGCTTTTTTCCTGGTGCGATCCCAGTAAATGCAAAGTATTGATATGTTTCTTATATTTTGATAATAACGTGCAGTAAAGCGCAGGAGCGCGCCCCCGCACCACGATATATAGGCTAGGGGCGTCGTGACGCGCCCGGTTTCATTACAGCCTGTTCTGAATGGAGCTGGACAGCAGGTGCTGCGCTTGAAGCAGTCGTGTCGTCTGTTGATCGCTGTTGGATAATTCTGCCAGCTGATGAATAGGTTCCAGAAAAATAGCCTAGGAGCATACGCCCTACCTACATACATATTGCATTAGCACGTAGGCTAGGCCTATTGACCAAAATGCCATTATAGGCTATACTTTCTAAACCTACGTGTTCTGTTTTACCCACAGGAAGCTTGGCCTTTAACAATGGATAGGGATAATTAGTGAGTAACAAGTGGCATATGATAAATTACCCATAATGTCACACAAACTTCAGTCTTAGACATTTGTGAGTTTGGCTAATTTCATTGTATCATCATGTGTCATTGCAGTGGTTTCTCTCGAGATTATCTTGACCGCTTTATCCAAAGCCAAGACTCATCCGTAGTGAACAAGTTCCAGCAAAAGTACTGGAAAACTAAACAGACACTCATCAAGGTCACAGGGAAGAAAGAGGATGAACATGTGGTGGCTTCTGACGCAGATCTGGATGCCAAGCTGGAGGTGGGAAGCATTAATCTGCATCTTACACTTTAGAGAAGCTCATTCTAAGAGAATGATTTGGTTTAAACGGATTGTGCTCTCATATGCCCAAATTGAATACAATAAAATAAACTAGATAGACCGAGGTCTGTGTCTTCATAAAATATAATCATGAACTAGACAGTCTTCATTCAATAGAATTGGTTTTATTAGATGTTTAATTAGCTGATTCCATTAGGAAATCGTCTTTAGAAATCACATTATCAATCACTCAATTAACAAACATCCCAGATAACCCATTTGATCACATAAGGGCATTGCGTGTTGATTTAGAGGGCCGTATTTTAGACTGTGCTTTTGCTGTGGTTCTGCAGATCTTCCACTCCATACAAAGAACATGCATGGAGCTCCTGAAGGTGATTGAACAGTACCAGAGGAGGATCTGCTGTAGGTTCATCTCCACCTATTAAAACATTCACAAAGTACAACCTACTATATGAACACTAAGTGCTCAGATACAACACACCGTATAATTAAAAATCTAAATATTTAGATCACACTATATCAAAGTTTGTCAAACTAAATTTGATTAACAGGGGTCTCATTTATAATAATGTTATTAGAGTGTGAAGTGAATCTTAACAGTATTTCCAAGTATGACGTGCTTACATGGTATAGTCAGCTATTGCAAGCTAATTGTAAGCTAATACTTTTTGTCAAATTCACCAAAGCGAAATGCTAGCTTACTGTTCTCTGTGCATATTGAAAAAATAATCTTATACTTCTACATAGCCCTGGCTCCGTAAATAGGAACCTTAACAAAGTGGCTAACACCGCTCACATCAACAAAGACGTTGATGTGATGTACGCTTTGCTTCACAATGCGTTTCGATGTGTTGGGCGGGCGCCGCGGAGGACCTCGGAGGGATATTGTTTTGATTTGAGCTCGAAGTTAGCAAGCGTTCTCAGACTGAATGACTGACCCTGCCTTTAAGAAAAGACACTGAGCATGAAACAACCTTGCTTGCATCTGTGATATACTGCATACTGTAAATCTCAGATTCATTCAAAGTTGACTGCAAATCCTTAAGGAAGCTGCATGACTTATGACCATAGTTCCCTATCGTTTGTGGCCATGCAGTTCTGTCACAAGAGGAGAATGAACTTGGTCGTTTCCTGCGTTCCCAAGGCTCCCAGGACCGAACCAGAGCTGGCAAGATCATGCAGGCCACTGGCAAAGCATTGTGTTTCTCCTCACAGCAGAGGTAGGAACAGATATTCAACCTCAGGTTCCTACCACCTCAGAGGGTCACATTTACTACAGGTTTGCAAGTGTGAAAATGGGTGCAAACTTGATATCACTTGCGAATAACACTTAAGCTGATCTACTAACGATGTGCTTGGAGGATGACGCATTTCAAAAGTGCAAAGATAGCTTTGCTACATTTGACTTAATGAATATGCAATTTGGGGAGTTTAAATGTTAATGTGAAAAATAATGGGATATTAATTTACTACATGCAATGTGATCTACCAAGCCTAAAAGCGATTTCAGGTGATTGTGACAGCATCTATATTTAATATGTTTGAAAGGAAGGTGCAAACCACCAAGTAGGCTCTGGTTGGGACTGAGATATGTTGTTTTCCTTAGAATAATCTAGTATACCTACATGAAAAGCTTTGAATATCTGTGTGCCAGCATTTACAGTATACAATAATGTATTACATCAGGAATAAGCGTGTGTGTGTTCGTGGATGGGTGGGGGGTGTAGTGTGTGTTGTTATTGGGGACTGAAGTTAAATAGTTTTGAGATAAATATAGCCTGCCCTAAATAACAGCAAGAAATAATTATCATTATGCACATTCATTTATGGGGTCTCAAAGACCACAAATATAACATGAATTCTTGCAATTATTTATTTTAATCTGAGGTCCTTTTTGTTTTACCTACGATGTTTACTTCCTCACAGATACTCCCCCTTATGGTGTTTTGTCTTGTTACATTCACGTCTCCGCTGTAGCTCACCAATATGTTACTTTGTCTCTTCCACCAACACCTCTATTTCCATTGTATCAAATGATTTCTGTTTGCGCTTACGGTCACACTGCTTTCCGTCAGGACTCTCCACCATTAAAACCAGCTAACGTATAATTTACAGTAAATACTGCAGCCTTGGTGTCTGCACCAGTTGACATTTACACAATAATTCTTAGTTGATCACCTGTAATATGTACTAAAATTAAACATGCAATATTATACAATGCTCACACAATTTAGCACTCTTTATTTGGGATGTTAGTTCATCCGGGCCAATGTGTTTATTTGAACAATACGAACCCTAGCAGTGAAAAGCCTCCTTGCAGTCCGCTTGCATATCGTTCTTTGTGCGTGTAATAAAATAATCTCGTACTGGTGCAGACCGCACACAACAACAATATACTAGCCAGTAGCCATGGCAATGTGTTTACAATGTGTGGAGTATAGCTTCTGAGGGAGCATCTTCTAGCATCAATGGGAGAACTGTTTTGTTTTGATTTCAGTTTGAATTCAGCAAGTGTTCATGAGAATAACGTAAATGACTTTAACTTGTCTATTCCAACTCTACAGATTGGCTCTTCGTAACCCTCTGTGCCGCCTGTACCAGGAGGTAGAGACATTTCGATACCGTGCCATTTCAGACACTTGGCTGACTGTGAATAGGATGGAACAGTCAAGGACGGAATACCGTGGGGCTCTGCTCTGGATGAAGGATGTTTCCCAAGAATTGGATCCCGACACATACAAGCAGATGGAGAAGTTTCGCAAGGTTGGCCTTCAGAATATACCATTACAATAATGTACATGTTGTGTGTCCAGGTAATCTTTGCATACTGTACCTGTGATGGCTTTCTAGGAGCTAATACTCAATTCAGTATGTTGTAAATTGCTTGTTTTACTGAATTCTTTTTCAAAAAGGAATTCTGACAAAAATTGAATATTTTAAAAATTCTCCAGGCTTTTCCTGGCTCCTTTATACAACACAGCGGACACAATTTTGAATTGTATGATAGGAGATTTTACAGCCTCTTCCTTAAATGCTAACCTTTCTAGTAAGCACAGAAAGACCCAGCAAATAAAGGCTTTAATTTACTGCTCTCTCCCAGTACGTTTACATGTAGAATCATTAAATGATTGTGTATTATGATTTAATACAAATATTAGCCATGTTGACCTTCTGTGGTAATTAAAAACGCCAACAGTGTCTTTAGATGCAGACAGTACAGGTATACATGCACTCAAATTGATATAATACTGCAAATGCATTGAGGTCAGAACACCTAATATATAAGGTGTTAGTTCTCCCATATGCAACATGTGCACTAGTTCTGTAATAACATAATAGGTAGATGTCATTAATGCAGGGTCTATACATTCCTGAACACCACACATAATAAGAATATTCGTAGGACACTGCTTGCTATATGTTTGGGAATATTCCTAGATTTAGAGTGCAAGCATAATTATTGGCCACTAGAGGGCAGAATGTACCATGAAATTCAAGCAGCAAAAGCATGTGCGAGTTAATCTGATCCCATGTACTGTATATTTACCATTTACACATGTAGCCTGTATTATAAAAGGGTTTGAGCTCATTTACAGTGAAGTATTTTCATGTGTTATCTTCTATCTCAGGTTCAAGCCCAGGTGCGCACTACCAAAACAGGCTTTGACAAACTGAAAAATGATGTGTGCCAGAAAGTCGACTTGCTAGGAGCAAGTCGCTGCAACCTCCTATCTCATGTCTTAACCACATACCAGGTACTCCACACAGCTCCGCTTGTTTTGCTTTCACACGCCATTGATGTTTAACTGGTGTTTTTCGTACCCCCACGTCCTGATCTTATACCAGGAATGCACACAAAACAACAATGTAATACAAATACCTGTATTGCAAATTCAAGTTTCTTCAGCCAAATGAATGTCTTATTGTTTACCACTCTCCTAGACAACACTTTTACACTTCTGGGAGAAGACGTCTCATACCATGGCTGCCATTCACGAAAGCTTTAAGGGCTGTCAGAATTATGACTTGTCAGCATTCAAGGTCAAGCACGTTCTAACTGACAAATTGAATGCCTGTAGGGGAAAGCATGCATCCATGCTGACTGGCCTGCTTGTTATTGCAGAGCCTTCAAGGTCCCACGGACAAGCTGGCTAAGAGGAAGGGGAAGAAGAAAATCAAAGCAAAGACACAAGATGGAGGGACAGCTGATGCCACAGACAGACAGTATGTATCATAAATAAAACACTGTAAGGTGTACACATTATGCATTTATCCTCAGAAAACAGCTCTAGAGTTTATTCTGCCATCTAGTGGTGTAGATGTAGCAGTGCCAGTGGTAATACTGCAAAACAAAAACGGTGATGTCTGCTACCCAGCTGTGGGTCCCTCTATTTAGCCAATCAATAGCCTATGCTATACCTAAGAAGTGTCTTGACCTTTCCTCTCAAATGTGTACATTATGCATAACATTCTAGAATAATACATACTCATTTGTGTCAATGTCCTTGTTTGTTGTCAAACTTTGCCTAGAGATCATTACAAATGTCTAGACTAAATGGGGATCTGAAAGGCTTGTGAAATTATTAGAATGTAGAATATGACAGTAATAAGCATTATTAGAGGTATGTTTGCGGTAAGGTGTCTAACTAGAGGTTCTGCAGTAGACCGACATATTGTACATGTGTTGCATGTGAGGACATGATGGCACACATTTTACTGTTATGTATCCCGTGTTACAGGCTCATCTCGCTAGAGAATGAGCATGAAAGTGCCAACAGTGCGCCCAGTGGAGGTAAATTATCTTCATAAATTTGCTGAAACATAATACTAAATATGTAATATGCAAACTGAGTGAAACATGGCATGACATGGCAAGAAGCTAGTGTTAAGGACAATGACATCAGTGGTACTGTGATGGGTGATATATTTAGTTTTATGTTGTTGTTGCTGGAGAAGTGGCCAAACAGCTACACTATGCTGACAGAAAGAGTACATATATATATATATATATATATATATATATATATATATATATCAAAACCGATCAAAACCGTATCCCTCCGCGGCGCTGCCCCACACATTGAAACACATTGTGAAGCAAAGCATAGCCTACTACGGCTTTGTTGTGAGCGTTGTTCGCTACTTTGTTTTTGTTCCTATTTACGGAGCCAGGGCTGTGTAGAAGTATCTGATATATTTTTTAAACACGCCCAGAGAACGGTAAGATAGCGAAATGCGAGGAGATTTTTGATGAATTTGACAAAAAGTGTATTATCTTAAAATTAGCTTGCAATAGCTGACTATACATTTAAAGACAACATCTGGAACAATATAATACAGCTAATACTGTAAAAACCAAGGTACAGGTCACCATTGTTTGTTGTAGAAGCTGTCACTACATGAAGATCCATCAGTAACTGAAACTGTAAATGAAGAGGCTTATACAGATGCTGAATCATTGCTGTCAATCATGCTAACGCTGCCATTAAGATGCCATTCTTTTTGTTCCTCCACCAGCCTATCAGGGAGAGGACAGTGTCCAGAGGGCCAGTAGCATGGCCCTGCTCAACGACATCCTGTCCGATACCTCTCTGGAGGAGAGCGAGTTCTCTCGGGAGTGGAGGGAGGTGTTTGGGGAGGAAGGGGAGGAGGAGGAGGAGGAGGAGAGGAGTGCCGCACCAGTGGATCTCCTGCAGGAGGAATCTGCGTCCTACTTTCTACCGTCTCAGCTCCTGGACCAGAGCATGAACAGCCTACAGCCTGCAGGTCACTCTCCCTCTGTGTGTGTGTGTGTGTGTGTGTGTGTGCGTGCGTGGTGGGCACGTATCTCAGTGTTCCATAGGATCACGTCTTCTTCTACAACCACATACGTTGTCATACACACTTTCCAAATTTCAGCTGGGGCAGAGGAGTCTACAGTACCATTTAAAATATACTTTAGTATATTGTTGTCACAAGTCCATCTGTGGAGCCATACATTGAAACTGTTTGTGAACGGCTGTATTTTCAAAAGAAATACTTGGCAGTTGATTGGATGAACCATCTGGTTGTTTTCACTGTCGGCACCATGGTCGGCACACCTAAACAATGCCCATATAGCTATAAACACGACGCTGATTAGAAATTTCAGTTGGCTTTCCAGACTGAAGCTCGCGAGATCAGGATGGTCTCGCGAGGCTAGCTAAACATGCCTTGATAGTAACATAACTGCAGATATGTATTGACCTTTTCTTTCTCATTAGTGTCAAATGTTTCCATATTGGTGAGATGTAGACTCCTGCAGCTGAATGAGAGCAGCTGGATTACGTTGTCTATTTTAAGCAAATCACATAAAACTATGAGGAAATGAAACTTTACTGTAAGCACTATTTGGTTTGAAACCAAGTGGCTGGCAATTCTCTCTTCTGCTCTGGCTCACCATTCTGTACTCCACTGCTCTCCCTACAGCTGCCCACCCTCCTGTGGATAGTTAGTGGCAAAATATGAACATTGAGCTGGGTTTGAAAGTCGGGATTCTGGCAGCATTTTAACTGAGGGAGTTTAGTGTTAAATGATGTTTTGATCATTGCTAAGGACTTATGATGTGTGAGATGGATTACAGCACATATTGAGCATCCCACAATGAGGAATTAAATCTCAATGTCCTTTTCAGATTGGGCCAGAGGCATTTCACAGAATGTCTCTCAGGCAACAGAACAATCTGGAGTCAATGAGAACCTCCCTGGTTCAGCAGCAAAAGGTAGGATAGAGCCAAATGAGTAAAACATATGAATACATTTGGAATAAAATACTGTAACTCATGAAAAAAATAAAAAAAAGCTGTTTCCAGCCCAAGTCTATGTTTATGGGTGCTTTCGAGGCACTTGCGGGGGTACAAGTATTTCCATGAAATTAATTGGCTTTTCACACAGACTGTTTTACAAGACCATTTGACTCTTACCATGGATTTAGTAAATATTTAGAAGTTTGTCCTGGTGACATTCATTTAATTCACTTTACAGATACAGCAAGAACCTCCAAAGACCTTTTAGCTTGGTTCAACCTGTTTGCAGACCTGGACCCCCTCTCAAATCCAGATGCAGTTGGCAAAAGTGACGGAGAATGTGACCTTCATACTGCTTAGTCCAGCATCATATGGTGATCATTTTAAAATGGGCACCAGCAAACAAATATCCAACCTATAAATTAGCTTTCCATTTTGAAAATATCCAAAAAACATAAGACAAAGTTACTGTCTTGGTTACTTAACATTTTAATATTTGCATGAATACCTCAATATACGTTTATAACAAACCTCCAATACAAGCTGCCTGAGAGCATTACTGACTTTGAGAATTAGTTGATTATTGATGACACAAAAAGGAGCCAATACACATAAAACACTATAGACAGAAGCTATACTGCATGTATTTGTCCAAGGTCACAGTGCCATAGTTGATGTTTCAACCTGTAGGGCAAAACACTGAAACGGTAGTGCACGTTAAAGTGTAGACCATGAGTGTTATGTGACTGAGAACATCTGAATCATCCTTACTGCACACTAAGATTGTTATGCATAAAAATATACTTGACTAAAATTGAAATACAAATTAGACTTACGGATACACTGTTTACACATTGTAAAATTTTATGTTGCATGTCTTGTTATTCAGTAAATGCGATTGTATTTATACATTTACATGATAAATATTAAGTTGACACTATACTATAGTTTGTGTTATGGTACCATGGTATGGTACAGTACAATGTAATATGCAGTGAGTTAAGGTAGACTAGTTGAAGACTTAAACTCGCTGAAGGGTTTGCAGATGCTGAAGAAATGATGCAACCAAGAATACTTTATCAGTAAACAGGACCATAATGCTGCATACAAAAAATTAACAGAAACATGCCTTAATAAATGCCATAAGGTGTTTGATGTCCAAGCCATGTGACTAAATGTCATTAAAATATAATACTAAATGCAACAGTTGTTTCCTCAACTTTGTGTCTTACATCAAACAGTGCACCTCAACAGATAATCCAATATGAAAGATTTTAATTTTCTTTATTGAAGAAAATAAAAATAAAAACCACACAAGATCTACATAAAAAATAATACATTGAACAGAATTATTAGTGCCAGACATAGCAAACATTGCTTAACTGCGCTGCACATAAGCATTTGAATAACTGAATTAGTATGATTCAAACTCTTGTAGCTGTGAGCAAAAACAAACAAAATATTCAACTCAACGTGTACGGAATGTATTGCATATATTGTTTAAGTATTTTTCTGCGTAAATTGGTATAACAGACTTTTTTTTTTTTTTCGTTTCTTAGTTTTTGTGATTGAATTCTATAGGCACTAATAAGCCTACTGCCTAGCTCCATTTTCATACAGTGTATGTTAACTGATTGTTTTGCCATTTGAAATGCTCTACAGCTCCTAGTGATTATCATGTCACTTGCAAGTAAGTGCTTATCTGTAGTCAAACTATTAACTTCCGTTTTTGGATCACAAAGGAACAAACAAGAAAAAAACATCTGTTGTGACTGTCACTTAAAACGAAACCTACATAAACCTTCTCATTCTGGCATTTGATGTCTAATGTCTCACAGTTGTGGTGGGCCATTTGTTATGCAATCTGCTTTTTTACACATTTTACCAGGAGGGGGAGAGAATCCAAACCCAAATACTTCACTGTAAACTGATTGGGAAGTGAAGAGCTTATTTAGCTATCTTAGTATATTAAGTGCTCACGGTCAATCAATAGATCAAGGATTTATGGAATGTAAAGTAGCACCTGCAATTGTCTGAAAGTGTTACAGCTTGGTATTGAATCAATCTGTACAATGCATGTAACATTAACCAGTCTAAAACTAATTGATCAGTTTGAAATTGCCC
The DNA here is from genome assembly GCA_027564835.1 of Typhlichthys subterraneus. Taxonomy (NCBI): domain Eukaryota; kingdom Metazoa; phylum Chordata; class Actinopteri; order Percopsiformes; family Amblyopsidae; genus Typhlichthys; species Typhlichthys subterraneus. The sequence continues at coordinate 4,588,645 of JAODUH010000008.1, read as the reverse complement.
TTATGGCAAAAAACAAAAGTACTTTTATTAAGAGTATGGAATGTCTTTCTATACAGCAATGCCATGACCACAGGGGAAGGACAAAATCATCTGTGAAGGAGTACATTCCATGTCACCTGAGTATCATTTTTGGGGGGATAACTTTGGGGAACTAGTGTGCTTTGTAGCTGGCTATTTGGTAATGGACCAAACAGCCGTCATATGTGTTTTTTCTTGAGATCAGGGCATCCTGACTAGTACTGCTGACACAAGTTGTGTCTTGCACGAATGGATGCATCCTTGACCATGTGGCCAGTGGCCCTCAAGTAGCAGTATAGCTGTGGCCTTTATTTCGTGGATTCAGGGATTAGCAAGTTGAACTAACTGTGGAACACAGCACATCTGTGCATTTGCTAAATAAACATGTTTAAATGTCCTGTCAAAAAGCTTATTTGAACTATAGATAGTAGCTCACTGAATGGCTAAATAAGATGGTATGATTAAACTGAAGCATTTCTCTAATCAACACCATTGTTTTGATTTTAACTTTAGAAACCTGCTGCCTACAGAACACAATACATTGAACAGTCATTTCTACCTTTTACAGAAGCAAGGTTCTCTCTGTTTTGGGTGCTGTCACCATGCAGAGGAGAATGCTAAGTTAGTAACGAGCAACGGAAGGCCAAATTCAAGGTCTGTAGATAATAACATGGACAAGCAAACAAGTGCCCTTGATGACACCTGACATTTAATGAAGTCAAAATGGAAATGATCACAAGTATTGGCCTACTTGCTTCTCTATCTGTTCAGTCCACAAATGTTCAGACCACCTCCCCTAGAGGTGTAAAACATAGCCACAAATGCTTTACCATTCATAACATGCTTTCATTTGGCTGGCTGGAGAGATAAATGACCAGAATAAATAATTTGAAGGAGTTCATGCGATATGGCAAGGAGCATCACTTTTATATCAGAGGGACGTGGGCGGGAATGTTTTGACGGTTTTGACATTGCTGAGGCACCTTTAATCTACAGACCTTGGGCCCTTCCTGCTGGCTAACATTAGGCTTAGCGGAGTGCAACGGGTTTGTGTGTCCTAAAGGGTTACCACGGTGACCAGGTACCTGAGAACTAAGTGGAGAGGAGCATATGTGCGGGGCTCTGCTCATCCCTGTCTGTGCCTGTGCGGGGCCCTGAGTCTGGGCTCAGGTTGTCTGTGCTGCTGTCCGTGTCGCTGCTCCAGGCTCCGCAGGCCTGGGAGGTGGGCAGGGCCGATGGGTTCGCCTGAGGGCCAGGGCTATCGTTGCCGTGGAGACCCGGGCCTACGGAGGGGCAAGGCAAGGGAGCGACAGCAGAGAAGAGGGAGGAGCAGAGGAGCTTGACGGGACAGAAGGCGGAGCCTCTGGGGAAAAAGTTCACCTTGTTTTTGTCTGGGCACGAGAACAAGGGGAAGCCTTTTGACTGGTGGGACCTGAAAGCAAGAGAAGTCAAGCTCATTTATTTCTGTTTTGACACCGTTGATTTAATACAGCTCGCTAAGGCCCCATTACCCCAGACCAGAATAAACTGTTGCAGGTAGCAAATGATCCCCATGTATTCTGATGTATCTTGAATCTAATCTACTACTGATGACAAAGTTCTGTAATGGAGCTCAGTGTGAGCACAGTAGACTGATAACAATGTCTGGTGCCAACATACACTATATGTAGCTATTGTCGAGGCCTGGCACATAAAAGCAAAGCCTTCCAAGCAGGTATTAAGCTTAACACTTACACCATCTCCTCAAACACTTTGACCCTCTCACAGCCTTCAGGAGGTTCCCGTTTAAACATGTAGCTGTTGTTCGGTTTGGGAGAGGTGGCAAACTTGGGGAGAGGAGAACTGCATCCACTGTCTGAAAAACCACAATATTCTACATTACAGTACAGTTGGTTTTATCCATTCACTTACAAAGGGTACAACGATCATTAGACTATCCGGCATTTACAGGTCAGCAACTGACGTAATGAAACTGCAAACCCATAAACCGTAATGGTTAATATGCAGGTGGGTAGCATCTTAAAGCAGACATGCAGTCTAAACCATTATATTCAACACACAGCATGGAAGGAAATGTCACTCTTCCACTGTGTTCAACACCTCCAGTGGGGAGGTGGGGTACTGGAGGAGTACCTTTGTCCACGTCCTCAGCAGAGCAGGGGCTGCCCTCAGGTGAGTGCAGGTAGTCGGGGCTGCAGTGGCGAGGGGAAGGGCTGGTGTCGCCACTGGAGGGGGCCTGGGTGTCCGTGTCGCGTGTGTCCCCGCTGCTGCCGTAGTGATGAGGGGGGAAGGGGGCACGGCGACCGTCCAACACGTCCATGGTCTGCGAGGTCAAAGAGAGAGGGGAGAGACGCCGTGCCTCAGTGTTAACGCAGACTTAGAGGAGCAGCAAGGCAGCAGCAGCAGCAGCTTGCTCGCTCACTCACTGTGTGATGCATAGGAAACCTGCTGAAATGTCAACCCAGTGAGCCCAAATGGCCACCTGAGTTCATATAAAAAGGGCAAAGGGAGAAATGAATAGCGCAGCAGATGGAAACGCTTGATACAGTGTATCAAGCGGTGGGATGTGTAGGCTGCACTTCCTTGGCAGGAGGATACAGCTGATTCAGAGGGAGGGCTATAAAACGCTTTGGTGCACTGCAAGCTGTAAATCTGGAGCACCCTTACAGACCATGGCACAGTTTACTGCAGCACAACAGGCCAAGATTTACAATGCTCCACCTCCCTGCATTCAGCGCCTGTGGCAATACAGTGGATGTGCGCAGGCCTTAAGGCCACGGGACACTTTACAAGGACCTGCATTTGGCAGGCAAACACGCCGAGGTTGGCCCTCTGTCTTGCCATACTAGCCACTACCAAAAAGAGGGGGGACATGGCATGCACCCGCCCAGTGCAACCGCGCATTGAACTGGCCAACATTGTCACGTGGTTCTTTGCCCAGCTGTGCTGAATAAGCATTTATCAGGCCCGCTGAGTTCAACGGAGTAGTGACGGAAAACGACGTTACACTAAAATGTTAAAACGGTGTGTTATGCGCTCAATAAACCAGCAGCGTCACAGTGAGTATACTGTTTGACTGCAGTGCCACAGAAAACATAAGCGGTACATAGTTTAAAGCCTAGCATGGCCAACTGTATGGTGTAATACCATAGCCATTTGCCTTGGCCTAGTGCAGTCTGGGTGCGGTTCACACAGCATCAGGACATCTGAGATAGCATATGTTATCAGCAGCTACGTGGAGATCAACTGATGGGGAGCCCTCCCACCATTTCACTTAGAGGCTATGTAGGCTGCATGCCAACATGGGCTGAACCCCAGCCCCACCTTGTGCATCTTATACATCCCCACTATCATTGCGGCCAATAAAATGATATATATATATAAAATTTTATATATATATATATATATA
>JAODUH010000008.1:4539338-4585118 GCA_027564835.1 Typhlichthys subterraneus | reverse complement strand
TATATATATATATACACACACACACACACACACACACACACATACATTTCTGCCACTGTGTGACCCTTGCTTCCATCCTTTACTCCTCCACATGCAATGTCAATAACAGTAGTGCCAGAGCCTGGCTTATCCAAACCTGTATCCCCTGCTCCAAGTCCTCTCTGACGAACACATTCTCCAATTCATGGTTGATGCCTTCCACACAGCTTGGCACTCGGCATATGAGAGACTTTGTCACAGGAATAGTTGACAGGCCTGATGAAATACCTTTGGACTGGAAAGATATTATACAAGCAAGGTTAAACAATAAAAATATAAAAATAACAACAAATCCACTTAGCATACATTCAGTCAAATTGATTCAATTGATACATTCAATTCAAAATGATGTCTTCGGTGGTCAGGTAACAACAGAAAATGTAATTTTGATAGATTTGTATTTATTTGATTTATTTTGAAAGCATGTTTTGGTTAGGCAGGTTTCAGTAAACCAGGTCAATATTCATTCACACTATAGCCTTTAGCAGTGGCACAAAAGTCATCTCTCAGGAGGAACCCTCCAATTTTAATGTCAGCATGTTATTGAAGTAGGGTTCAATTAAAAAAGCAATACAAACATAGATCAATAGTTTTGGTCTGTTTTTGTTTATTTTCCCACAGAGGTTAATGTGTGTGGTTACTAGGAATCGGTTAATGAATGAACCACAGAAGGGTGAGTGAACAGGACATGCCCTGAGATGTTCCCGTCCCTTCTGCTGATCAGAAGCATACCAACTCACCAATATCTACATCTACCAAATGTAATGCCGCAGGCAGAGAAACATGGACTGTGACCAATGTTCCCTTTATCAAATAGTGGAATACCGGTTGCAAAAAACGCATCAAAGCCTACAAGGGAATTCATAAATGTGATTGACCTTAAACCTGATTGTAGGTTTTCCAGCTTTTAATTGAATCATGCAGTTAGATTAAGGCTGACTGTCTCCTTTGATGAATATATTTATAACACACTAGAATGCAGCTCGGTTAGTGAAGAACAAAGTTCACACACCTGATAACCTTGTGATCATAGTAAGGTGAATATTCTACAATGGTTCATACTTGACAGCAAATGCTGTGGTGTGGTTGAGGTCCTTTCTAACCACTTCAGCACATGGCATTTACTTAAGCCACTATATTTATTTGCTTCTCTAGGCCCCAAAATAACTAATACAGCGCTCTCCTGCCTCCTATATTCTTGCAACTTTGGCTTTGGATGAAAATGTCACGTTTTCAGATTTTGCCATGGTTAACACACTTTATCACTGGCAAACCTGCACCCAAAAGCACACTGCAGCTGCTAAACAGGTTTAATAAGCCCTAGTCTTATCATATTTCCATATCCCCCAGACGAAATGAGGGCGATTCAATTGCAGTGGAAATGCTGTTGCCTGAATTGGATTCATTTGACACGTTGGTGACAAAACAACATGTGGCTTAGGTGGTGTGGGTAGTGACAAGTGGTGCTACCTCACCTGAGTGGAGCTGTGCTGGGCATGCTGCATGGAGCCCTGCTCCCTGTCTTTACTGTGCCGGCTCACCTGCTTGCTACGTTGCAGCTGCAGCCTCAACTTAGCGATCTGCTGGGAAAGGTGAACGTGTGGTTTCAGTGAGGCTGCACACATGTCGTATGCAACAGCGAAGATGAAGCACACTGGCATTTATGTTCAGATGACATAGGTACACGCCTCCACTGTGTTAAAGACGCAGAACAATATACTGCTACGGTAGGTGGAAAGAGTCTTATCTGCTGACCGCTAACAATGACTCTCTTTTCACCACAGTACATTAGTGACAACAGAAAACAAGTCACACTTTGAATCTTGACCTCATTGTTTTGATATCAAGTGTAAACACATGTGAATAACTTAGGTGACAGATGACCTAAGATAATAACACTTTGCAAAAAGTATTGCACAAAGAAACTACAACCAACTGGGAAAATATATGTTTACCAAGAAGTAGTATGATGTATTTCATGCATAACACTAGAAGAATACACATTCTGTATTGTTCACAAAGCACTCAACCTGACTCAAAATGATAACTGCTCCGCAGCCAGTGTTTAAGAGTCTGGAGAAAAAAGCTGTTTAGCTTATATAAGCGTATCTATGGGTTTTGCAGTTTGCAGACACAGGTGTGGCTTTTACAGTTGATCTCGTAATCCTCGCTATGTTGTTGACAAAGAGGGTAACTCTTTGTATAGGATGTCCTCTTTTGCATGAAAGCCACAGTGGTTTTATAACCTATGGTGCTGTTTTGTGTTCATTTACAGAGTCCTCAGCAGGTACAGCTGTCGATAATGACAAGTCTAGGCAATCTCAATGTACTCTTAGAAAAAGCATCTTATTTCTTGGTTAGGCAATTGATGGCACAGAAAAGGCTGTGGAGATTATAAAACTGTGTGTGTATGTGTATGCGTGTGTGTGCATATATATATATATATATATATATATATATATAATCTATGCATTAGTATCTTAACGTTGTGGGCCAAACCTCATGTAAAAAACCATCTAAAGCTAATGGTTTACTAATTCATTATTTGAGTGAGCTCATGACTGAAGTGATATTGTCCTGAGTGTAGAATATGCCAGTAGCACTGACATTTGAGTTGCCCCCGTGCTTCAGACCAACCCATTAGTTGACGCATTTACACAACAGATAACAGTTATCATTGCTCCTCACCATGCTGTCAGCAGTAACAAGTTAAGATGGGAAGGAAGGGGTGGGGGGGTACCACATGTCTCTTACAGTCTAGATCCAAACTCCTCCACTGTCTCAAAAAAAAAAAAAAAAAAAAAAACCCACAATGGGATACAAGGGTGTAGTGAAGTGGGAGAGAAAAAAGGTTATATTTAGACTGTGGTCGAGAGAGCTTGGAAACTAATAGTTCCATGTGGTCTTCTGGTCGGCCATGAAGCCAGGCAGATAGATGGGAGATGAGGCCAGCCTTCTGCAGCACAGTATTTAGTCTAACCTCAAATCCTGACAAATAAAACACATTTCGAGTGAAAAGGCCAGGATCTCAAGAAAGGACCAAAACAAGCTCTGGCTGCGTGTTTAGTAGTTCAATAATGTGTCAACGGCTAAGTGAATGTTTTCAGACAAACCAGCTATTCTGGTTTTACTGTAATTTGCTATACACAAGCATGTTTTATTGTGCTATTGGACCTGTGGTGTCTGTCTGAATAAAGGCAATGAGGCTTACCTCTTTGAGGTGGTCCGCACTGCCCCATGAGGCAGAGCGCTGGTTGGGACTTCCGTGGTCCGTTCCCTCGTCTATCCAGAGACCTGGAGTCTGAAACACACAGTGATTGTCCTTTAGTTCTACTGAAGCATCAAGATATGTATCAAAGGGAAACATATACACCAAGGGCTCAGGTTTCATACAAAGGGCCTGGTCAATATAGTAGAAAAAAACATTTGTCCTATTTTTTCATAATCAATCACCATAACTGTTTCAAAATGAATTGTTGTGGTGTGAGGAACATGCTGTAAAGTTAAACGCATATAGCAGAGCTATAATACGCTTATCACTTAACAAGCTATATAAAGCAAGCGTGATAATCATAACCACAGGTGGTTAACTTCCCTTTTTTACTTTCTTGCGCACACACAGACACATTCGTAAGTGATATTATCCTCCTGGTTAATAAAATCCTGGATTAAAGATAGCATGTCATTAAATATCATGGTAATGGTCACAAAAGTGTTCCATTTCATAATGGCCGTTTCTGCTTAATCCAGGGATTAGGTACCATAAAGCACCCATGTGGCTTTATGCCGTCACAGCAGGGCCTGCCCTATCCTGGCTACAGATTACATGTGCCACTGGTTAACCCATAAAGTAACTACTTGTCTACTTGTAAACTAATTGTGGACTAAATGTTGTTATCTATAACCCAAACCAATGGTAAAGTTTCAGTATTGTATAGCCATAGCACAAGTGGCCATCATGTATCCAGAATGTAATCAAATATGCCTCGTGTCATTTTATAACGTCCTCTATTCATGGGATTCCAGCCATAAGCATGAACAATCTACAATATCCAATCATATATATAATGTATCTACATACCTATAACATTGAAGGAAAAGTAATTGCTGGTCAAATCTGCTTTGTAATTTATAAAATTCAGACAGTTTTACAAGATGTAAACATGTTTGAATGATATTCTCAATCGCGGCTGGCTAAAGGCAAATTCAGCATTACAACGAAAACTCTTTAATCCTATGCATGTCCTTAACATATTTGATGAACAGTGCTGGAACAGTGCTAGATCAGGGACAACACAATACTGTTTAAAGTCTTGTATACAAATCATGCTCAAGCAAAAAGCGCATAGTCAGTTGTGTCCCAGATCTTTTAAGGTTTTATAACATAAACAAGGAAATGGTTCAATTATGTAAATATATGCAAAAAGAGAAACAGACTGAGGATGATTCATAAGCCTGTTGGAGACCACATACTTTCCCCTTGATTATGCACATCAACTGTGACTCTATTCCTCAAACAAATCTTCGAACGTCCAAAAGATAACAGCCAGTACACTAGTATGAGTAGCATCAAATGTCACTGTCCACCCACTGCCTTGCATATGACCCCACTCTTGACAGAGCAAGCTCTATGGTACTATGAATAACGTGCTCCTGTGATATGGAATCTCGCACTGTGAATAATGAGGAACACCAGTGAGGCCTTTCTGGCTGGCGCTGGTTCCCCCAGAAAAGGACAGCGGTTTAAATGGAGGCTTGTGCTCTCATAAAGAGACCACTGTGTATGGCTATGCTGGATGGCAGATGTGTAGCTAGCCTTTAGCTTTAACATTTTGTGCATGGCCTATGGAATGGCCTGTGCTGTTTGATGCCACTGCCAAATGTTGACGGGTTGAACACTGCAGCCTAATCCGCTCATACAGAATACAGATTGCTGTTAACAGAATAAACGGATAGATTAACGAGTACAACTGGAGTGCAAACCGAACATGAAATCTAGTCTGCAACAGCAGGCCATACATGTACCACCACTGGAGACCTTAATGTTGTGCTTTTAAGTTACATTTTGTATACGTTAACAAGATAAACAATCTTTATTAATGTGCCCTTTAAGGCTCTTGTTACCATGATAGGACTTCACACTTGCACTAGCCTGTGTTGTGTGCTTTGTACACTTGTGTGCCTGGTGCTGTGTGTTCCTGTATATTGTTCTGCCGAGATAAACCTTATGCTACCACAGAGCCCTCAGCTTGCTTCACAGTACGATTTCCAGCCAGGGTTACATGCAGGCAACATCCTCAAGAACCCGGCACTGTTCTGAAGCAGGATACAATGATTGGGCTTCAATACAACTGCAGAGGAATTTGTCTCCGTTTGTTTATATTGCATGCCGAGACGTGAATAGAATACCAGTTAAATGAAAGAAATGAAAACATGCCTCTCTTTTAGCTAGTTGACATACCTGTTTCTCTCTTAATGTGTCTGAAGCCTTTCCGGAGAATTGAGAAATATCTTGAAGAAATATATGTGTTTACAGTATGATGTAACCGCAAGCTTGCTTTCATACTTCATAAAACATTCTGCACATTTGTTTTAATTCAATTCTTCTTGTGGACAAATCTGAAAGACATTCAGTGGTGGCACAGGCTGTGCAATGCATTGCTAGGATTATGTCAAACAGTGTGTGTGCGCCTCTGTGTTGCGGTCTAATCTTCATACAGACATGCGCTGCCTGCTCCAGCCACAGGGCCTGGAGCAGGCAGACCTATCCCAGCAGAGTGATTAGCATATGTATGGGCCCTCTGCTCTTCAACTCCCACACAATAGGCAGGCGAGCCGGGCAGCCCCGAGGGCCAGGTGGTGAGCACTAGAATTTCTCCCCTCCTCGACCGTGGCCCGGGGGACAGGTGCAAACAGCTTCACCTCCGTGCACAGCCACGTCACAGCTCAAAGGAGAGGAGGCCGTCTTCAACGTGTGCGCCCGTGCAACAAAAGGAGCCAGGGATCTTTTGTCTGCTGGTTTCTGCTGTTTCTGCTGTGCTGGAAAGAGTTGGGCTCCAGAATACAGCTTGTGAACAGGAAGTGGTGTCTTACTATACTTCAGAGAGTGTTGCTTGGTGACAGTGGCATATCATAGATATCTTCAGATATTATTAAATAAAAGCATATATTAATAGAATGTCTAGAACTATGATTGCATTATGCACTGGAATAAAATAACAATTTCTTCCCCTTATATTTTCACCAACATGTTGCGCAATTACTTTTCAAGTACTGGAAATTATCGAGAACATTTTCCATGCTTTTCGGGTCTTTCCAGACAGGAACCCTATGATTAGAGTAAAGTGTTCTGTATACAGATACTTCAAGAGATCTCTTGTGGCCCACTCACCACTTCCTCAGCCAAGGCACAAAGAAAGTCTAGGTGAATGAATGGTTAAAGGGACGAATCCCATGTAAATGAGGCTTGGCGGCCTTCATTCATGCACATGAAAGGCCTCTGTTAGGAAGAAGGGAGCAGCCCTGGTCAATGGCCTTGTCATGATCATACATATTCAATATGCTTTCATAACAAACCCCACAAAAACTGCATTTATTCACACGCAGTGATTAGTGGATATATATATGGGCTACTACCAAGAAAAGCTACGGTCTGGTCCAACACATGACCTTTTCATAGGCCTTTATTTTGGTGGAGTGAAAAACAGACTTTTGAGTACTTAACATTATTAAACTAACATAACATGTGGGTATTCAGCATTAGCAGCAGAATGGAGAGCTAGCGCCATGCAAAACATAACTGCACTAACTCTTTGACTATGGCTGGTAAGTTCATGTCAACCTTATCAAACGTTTTGCAGGGTTTCCAATCGTCATTGCATTATGAAATAGCTGGCTGAGAATGAGGAGGCCAATTTGGAAATAAAAGAGACCATGCCATGTGTGTGTCCTGAATGGCAGGTACCTGTGTGGCTTTATCTTTCATACAGGAGGGGTAGGGGCCATGGGAATCCCGAGGCCACTGGCCAGTGAGGTAGGGTCCTGTGATTGCATCCAGGGACGACGTTCGACGGATGGCAGTGGAGCTCCGAACCAGCAGCTTGGACCTGTCTGCTGTTAAACAAGAGGAGAGTCCCACGTGACATCATACTCATGTAGGGTTTACGGAATCCGTCAGGCTACCGCTAGCTGAAGTCTAGCAATCATATCCAAATTAACATACACCAGAATTACACTCCAGAATTACTTAATGGCATGTTGACAAGAACATAATGGTTCCTCATTTTACAAGAGTAGTACGTGTGGCAATGCCACCTCAATGCAGTTAACCCATATTAAGCCTCTGGAGTTTCATGTAGGCTTAGGAGTGCTTTCTTACCTGTACGCTCTCACAGGCAATAATGTCAATCAGAGCAGATCCTAATATTTCAATACTTTTGCAGAAATACAATTAACTGATTATGTGATTATTTAAGAGCATCTCTTATATTCAAAAGGTTTACCTAAATCTACCCTGCCAGTTTTGCTAGGTAAAATACAGGCAGTTTGGATCATCATTGAGTGTGCGGGGTAGCAAGTACGAAAATGTAAATGTAAGTATAACAGAATGGCCTAGGGTTATACAGGGCAGTTCAACACACACACACACACACACCACCCGCATAAGAACCCATAAACAACCACACTACAATGCACATCAATACCGCCAGCATCCACTCAACATTCCTGCAGTTTCTTGCAGTAAAAACACCAAAACAGGAGCATTAAATCATGGTTTAAATCATGGTAAAAGTGCAGTAAGGAATGATGGAAACGCATTTGTCATGATTGCACTGAGTTGATCACTGAAAATCAATAGAAGTTTGATTATTTAACAAATATTCTAAAGAGAATAAAGTGTTGATTGAGGCAGGTGACTAGACCTCTCGTTCATTCTTCCTTGCCCAAGCTGACCGATGCAAGCTTTTTCAAATACCAAAATGCAGACAAGCACAAAGTACAAAACGATCTACACTGGGTATCGCTATCTTAGCAGAACAATATAGGCCTAGCAGTTCATTGTTGTTTTTAGTTCAGAGAATACATAGGCATACCCACCCTGAGGTATTGCCTAAGTAAGCTTTCTACAGTCAAATTCCCTGAAGCACTGTAGACAAAGGAATTGGGCGTAAATTTTCATTAATATTGATACAGGCCACAGACGGTGTTTTCATAACCAAGCTTGTGGTTATTTTCCACCGAACTAAGGTACAGTAATCTGATGAGAAAACAAAGCCAAGACTTCAAAGCAGTCCATCTGCTTAGTATATGCATATACATGTTTTATACATACACACACACATATATCACATATATATATATGAATACTTTCCCAAAGTGAAATATCAGTTATATTTCTCTTAACTATGCATTTGTGAAGATGCAAAAAAGTCTTAGTTTTGGTGCAGCTTTTAAGTTGGAACTCATGTGGAAATAAGCATGTCATCTCAATCACAGGAGTGTGTGGAATACCATAACCCAAGTAGTTCAGGGTGGGCAATTGTTTGGCTGGTTTAAAGAAAAAAAGCAAGCAAAATAATGCCTTGAATTCATGACTTTGTGGTTTTCAGTGTACATTCTTAATATTATAGTTTTGCTGCCACGATGTTTAATGAAGGGCACACAAAAACCTCAACATCTCAAAACTACAATACATTTGACATGCAACAAACATTTATTCTAGTATTTCTTTTAGCAGAGCTCATTGGTTTGATTTAGCCATTAATTGTTAACCAAGCTTCATTTTGTTCCTAGATTAACAGAATTTGGTGACATACTTCAACCTACAATTGCACACTAAAAAGTACAGGAAAACACCAGTTGACTAATTTTAGCCAACGTGCTGGTTTTCCCATTTGATCCTACTCTGCACTTTGAATGTTTGACAATGAAGCAGGGCCAATTCAGCATGGCTGGCATATTGACTGGTAGTCGGACAGTGATTGTTGGGATCGGGGTGGTGAGAGAATGATGTCATGGTGCTGAGCCTAAAGGTCACGAGGGGTGTCCCCTCCCCCAATCACCTTTATTCTGTCATCTTGTCCAGGTAACTTGAATGGAATCCAATAGGGCAAATTACTACTTATTGTGAGTGCAGCTGCACCTTTTGTGCCATCTAGATTTTATGGAATACTGTAATGATCTAAAAATATCAAATTTACACTTAAGCCACTTTTCTAACAAAAGATAAAAAACAAACAATCGACTCACAATGAATTGCAAACTATTATTAGATATAGCCATATGCAATCATACAATAACCTGCATCTGCTGCATTTCAGAGAAGGGTCACATGTCAGACATATTCTGCTTCAGCATTAATAATGCAAGATAACTAAAGTGATAGACATTTTATACTGATGCTCAGTAGGTCTCATGGGAGCACATGGTTCATATTTGGCCCTGAACTAAACATTTTTGCACTTGTGCTATCGATAACATGTATGTAATGGCAATACATAAAACCTGTGCACCACCAACACAGCTGCAGGATAATGTGTGGATTTAACTGCAACACAAGACACATTGGTTAATCAGTTGTTATACTTCTAGCTGCTCCAACTCGACCTCAGAGGACCCAAGTCCCTGTTAAAAGTCAAACAAGATATCTTAGGCCTGTTTTGAAATATGGTCACAGCCACCAAGCAAAGCTCGCTTCCATCATCACAGCGAATGTGGGACACTGCTGAGGGTTAGAGGTCACCTCTGTTTCCAAGGTCTAAGGAATGTGAAGCATGTAATTTGGTGGTACATTAAAACAGAATACAAGGGAACGCTGATGCTTCCAGCTCTGAAGTGTAGAATTAATCCAACATGACACCCAGTCATTTTAGGTAAAATGTAGGCCTAGGCTAAGTAGTGAAAGAGAGAAGAGAGATAAGCAGTATCTGGTGGTGCCTACTGTAGTGCAACAACCTTATAATTCTACTGAGTGCAACGTGTGGTGATTTATGGCGCCCTCTACGGATGATAATTGCAGTTAAAATAACTGGCTTGCTTTCAGGGCAACTGGAAGTTATACAGAAAACCCCGTAGTAAAACAAAGAGAACCTGGTTCAGTTGCCACTTGTCCCCTATTGAAAAAGAATATAGCGTTTTACAGATTTATGTTTCAGACATTGACCAGATGGCGCATGGATGTATGCGAAACATGCTCTGAAAACTGCAATTATTCTTAGTGAACAAACACTGCTGGTCATTGTGGGTTATACAGCCGGTCAAAGTAGATAGCGACAGCACAGCATTGATAACAGGCAATACTGGAAAATTAATAAAGAACGGATAGACGTGCTGTAAGCAGCCGATTGAGAAAAGTCATGAGTTTCATATCCTGTTCCTTCCTATATTTGTATCACCCGTAATGTTTCCATACAGCCCTTGCCTGAATCCACGTCCACGTGCCAGGCAGGCATAACGAATTATAGAGTGAATGGTTATGGCCTGATAGTTAGCTTAGCACTATGTGTCTAAAATGGAACATCTACGGGCCCACAATACAGTGCACAGCATCCATTTCAGATTGTTTGTTCAACATCTGTTTAACGTCCAGGAGAAATAATGGAGCAGCCAGTCCTACTCATGCGATCCCACAAAAGCATTATCGTAAAAGGAACTCAACTCTACCCGTACTACTACGACCCAACAATATCATAAATATACGTGGCCAAAAAGTTATCACAATGTTGTAACGTGGAAGTGACACACATTGCATTACTGCGTTATAAAAGTGGAAAAGTAACTTTACCTCTGGACACGGTTAAGTCGGGTGAACACGAGTCCTTAACATTTTCCGGGGACAGTCTTTGCTTGGCCTTTGCACCAGTGTTAAGTATAGGACTTGTGGGACTAGAGCCACAGCTACTGGTAGGTCCACTGTTTCCACCGAGGCAGAGTGAAGGCTGTGTCCGCGTCGGACTGCTCTGACCACCGCTTAGGAGTTGATAGGGCACGGTGGCACGGATGGGGTGCAAGCGGCAGCTGTTGGACGCACCCGGGGAGCCTGCATTGCTACGGCGTACTCTCGACTGTTGAAGTGAGTTGCTGGGAGCTGACATTCTTCTATAGTTTATCAAATCGCAATATAGTGTGTTCTGAAAACCTATTACCAGTGGTTTTGCTTCTGTTGGGAGGAAAAGGAAGATAAACATGAGCCGTTAGCAAAACATAACGCTTCCTTTAATTATTTTCTCATCGCGGCCGAGCTCATTGTAGGCTACAGATGGTCTGGGACGAAATACTAAAATATTCTTCGGTGTTCAACTTACCTGGATAATGTTATAGCATGTTACCTCATCCACGACCATAATATGTTTATCTTAAACGTTATTTCTACAAACTTTCATATTTACAAGCTCTTTTTTAATCTAACCCCATGTCTACACTCATTCTAAATGACAGTTGTGTCGACAAAACTAGTGGCTCATACACGTGGGCGGGTTACACTCTATAATTCTGATGATGTGGTTGGACAGCAGTTATACAGTGTCATCAGTCATTGGTGCAACTTGTCGGTAGACTGTACTTTTACCCAATCACTAAAAGGATGCAGCACTAGTATGAATCAAGTCAGAGGCTTTGCTAAAGTTTCAGACTAGTTTATAGCTGCAACCAGATATATTAACCTATTCAGTAGCATTTTGGTGACCTTGCTTTGGAAATATCGGCCTAAATGGTTAATGTCTATCACTTTTAGTGTACATTGAATTAGAAACAATTCCCTGGTTATCTGCAGGTGGTTCAGTTCCCTTTTAATCATAAAACAAGACTTTCACTGCATTTAGGCCATACATGACAACTTTCAGACTACACATGAAAATCACATTATGTATAAAGTGTACTGAAAAACAAATGGATAAATAAATGTTGGTTCTCCAATTTGTCATTTGACATTTATTTGCAAAGGAAGACATTGACATTTTAGTAAGTTTTCAAAACACTACAATGCTTTTGCAAGTTGTCAAACCTTTTCTAACAGTCCACAAAAGGGCAGCAGCAGGCCTATAAGTCCTCCCACATTGAGACCAAGGATGAATGCAAGAAGTGTACAGTAGCTCCTGTGGCCTCATCCCTTCTCCATGACTAAGTGATTTAGCCATCTCTGGTGCAAGCCCCCCCACCCCCACCCCCCACTTAACAATGTCTCCCCTGGTTTTGTGGCAGCAGAGGGAGGGGTGCAAATAGAAAGAGAATACACACGGTCACAATGCCACTTACACACCTCGTGCTGCACCCATGATGTGTGGTGTGCATATTTCGGGCAGAATTTGGGTAAAGTGTGTGTGTGCGCGCGCGCGCGTAAGGTGACAGGGCTCAGGCTGTGTGCTCGCTCTCTCTCTCTCTCTCTCTGTCAATGGCGTACAGGCAGCTGAGGCTCTTTATGAGGGGAACAATCTGGAGGGTCTTGTCAGAGTGCCGAGCAGCTGCTGTTTTCTGCAGACCCTCTTTCACAGAGCCAAAGCCTAGAGTGGGGTTGTGAATACATAGACCCCCCCCCCCCACACACACCCCCCCACCCCCATCCAATCCTCACACTGGACACCCTCCCAGACAATGCCAGATAAAGAGTGGCACCCAGGAACACGAGGAGCGTAGCAGTGTGCTGCGTTATTGTGCACTGCTCCTCGTCATTATCTCCAAACAATGATGTTACGAGGTATCTGTGGGTTCTTTTATAACCCAAACACAGTCCACTTCAAATCACACACTGTGCAATGCAACACCAAATGTTATGGCACCTGTACTCAAGGTTTACACCTGACGAGAGCGAGTAATACACAGCATTTCTTATATGTATTTATTATCACAATTATATTATCTTCCTGATTCAGCTTAGATTAGAGGTTGATTTCTGCCCAACCTATCATTACTCCCCTGAGCACAATTGAAAATTGTCAAAGCAACAACAAGGCATTGAGCTGCGTTCGCTCCCTTTCCCTTCAATGATTAAGTTAGTTTTAATATTAACGTTACAAGAACAGATCAGTAACACGTTATCTCCCTTGTGTCATCATCTAAATTACAATTACATTCATGCTGGCCTATAAAACGGGACACTCCTTTAGTTGTGGCCACAATTCCCCTTGTAGCTGACCCCAGCGTTAACATTTAACGTTTGAAACTCAAACAGCGCATGCCTCTCACAAGAGACTGGCATTCCTCTCTACTCCTCCCCAAACAAGGCTCATTCGCACATTTCCTACCTTTCTCCAGCTTTCTTAAGTTTCAAACGTAAACTGGGGAAGACTTTCCTGTGACACAATCAAGCAGTATACCGTTTAACATTACTTCACGCTATTCAAGCACCAGATAGAGAGCCAGGGTGCGACCTGGGCCATGGCTGACCCCGGCCCAGTTCTAGACTGGCTGGCTGGGGTCTGGGGTGCCATGAGCCAGCTAAACACTAGGCTTCCTTCACGTTTAGCTGCAATCCGAAGGCACCAGGTTCCCCGTGGTGTCCAGTTGCATGCATTTACACGTGCAGGCTGACACGGGGCACTCTGTGTGGTCTCTGTAAAAAGGAGGAGCAGAGGCACTATCAGCCCGGGACGACCAGAAATATGCGTGTGAACAATAGTAGACGTATTTGGGAGAGGACTGAGGGAAATGTTGCCACGCCCTCACCTGAACCAGCTCAGCATGTGACCAGCATGGCCGCCGTGACGACAGTTATGGCACCAGGTGAACCAGTTGTTAAACTGGGCCAGTTTATTCTCTCTTGTAAGGTCCGACTTGTCGTCAGACTTTCCCGTGCCTTTAAAAAAAACAGAGATTCCACTATAAGCACATTAACTCCACTGCCTCAACTGTATATCAGTATATAAAATAAAAAGGTAGGATTCTAGAGCTATACAGTGTAATTTGCCATAGACATTCGTCAGCAATCAATGAGGCACAAGCGCACCATGAGAATATCTGGTTGATTGCCCCTATAGGTCGATTTACATACAACAGGTTTGTCAATGGACTCTACACACGGGCTCCAGAGGGATGGAGTTCTTCATTGTCTCTCCCTCTCTCCCTCTCTCACTCCCCCCCTCCCTCTCTCTGTTAAGATGCTTGCCTGGGCAGCTGGAGACCGGCGTTCCCATGTTCATGAGGCAGAGAGCACAGCGAGGCAGTGGCTTCCTACAGCCGGGGCAGCTGGTCACCTTTGACTTGGTGGGCGACCCGCTGACGCCATACTGACTGAAGCCACGGCCCTGATGTGGCATGGCCGCTGAGCTGTACGAAATGGACTTGCCGCAGAAGTTGCAGCTCACGAACACCTGGGCCCGCGGGAAGAGCAAACACACGGGTCAGCTGATAAGGACATGTGAGCAACCGACGGTTAACAGGCACGCACACACACCAGATGTTGTTTATATTATGTGGGCGAAAGGTGAGTGTGAGTGTGTGTTCTTTTCATTTTATACGATGCTTTAAAATGGCTGCCATGGTTGTGCCGTTGTGCACCGCCCATCACAACCATATGCTTTGAAGAGACCTTTGAAATGAGCATCACTAGTACTTTTGGTTTCATTATGAGAGGAGGAGTATCCAAACAATCATTTAATTTAATGGTCATTTCACTGTAATGCTCTTTTCTTGTAATCCTACACAGAATGATTGGTAAACTAAACATGACATTCTCTCATAATAGCAGTTACCTGGGCCAGTGGTTTTGAACTTGGGTCCAGTTTGCCCCTATGGATGTCAAATTCAGCCCGCTTGTGCCAGAACCGCCACGCATCCAGGAGGTTGCGATAGTTCTCAATCCAGCATTGGACCCGAGGGTCTTTTACCACTTCACATGGAGAACCCTATGGGGAAAGACACTTGGATTTGCCTAATTGATCTACACCATCCTAAGTGTAAGACTAACTTCTTAGTGTAATACGGGTTTGAACAGAAATAATAATCTGTGACAATACCAAAGTATTGTACTGCATAAGCTTCTGTGAAATGTGAGTGAACGTGGTTATTGATTAGTAGTGTTACACCATCCATTTCCATAACAACTTGGCACAAGTGAACCGGTCCAGACACACACACAATGATTGAACTAGAGTAAACCAAACACTTTCCCAGAACGCATAGACCAACGCACACCCACAACTCCATTCACTGGAAATCAACACGTTCCAAGACTTTCCCTGATGCCGTTCTCATGGTTACCTACCTTCAGCATGCAAAAGCTGGCCGTCTGGACATCTCCGGTACGGTCCACGTAGCTCTCCACCAGGTCCACCCCGTCTTTTGTTAGGCCCGTCAGCAGAATGCCTTCCAAGTTCCCGGCGTCCTTCATCTCATTGGTGAGTTTGTCGATGTAGCGTGGCAGCTGCATAGACAGAGTGCACAGTGATCCTCAGGTTTGCTATGCCAGCGATGGACACAGCGCAACTGAAACCACGATGTATCAACATCATTCAAAGTGTATTACCAAGACACAGATTATATTACATACACATTATTAATGTTATTGTTATTTTACATACAACACAAGTAAAATAATCAAGAACTAATGTTCAACTGGCTGTAAACGGTTTAAGGAAATATTACCTGCGCATCGTTGAGGAACATGCACGCAAATGCGACACGATCCCGCACAGCAACTCTACTTTCATACTGGAAGGAATCAAAAGAGAATAGTTTATCAGGAAAGCAGCTTTTGTGCTTTATTGTTTAAACCAACAACTCTGTCCCATTCATAAACAATAACAAACCCATACAAAGCTGACTCTCTGATGACCTGACGAGCTCCACTACAGTGGCCTGCCCTACCAGGAAAGTACCTGCTGTAATAATCATCCAACGGTTGCAACAGCCCAGTGTAGTAATAATAAAGTTACTGAAAAGCCATTTCAGTTCTCGTCCCCGCCCTTACTGAAATCTGAAATTAGCAATGGCAAGTTAAGTGACTAAAATGTGCATGTTCATGTTGGTAGATCTGACTGGGACCTATAGCGATAGAGGAGTGTCAAAATGAGACCCAAACATGATGAGCAGCAGCTAAACAAACAAAGCATAAAAACACCTTTATTCCAACAGTATGACATTTAACACTCCACATCCTCAGAATTCCCCCAGCATCTAAATTCCAACATGCCAAACGGCCTGGACGAGCGGCAGCTCCTTTCCCTGACTCACCAACACTCCGTCATAAGCCCCAGCCTCACTGGTGAGGAAGGCAAACATGACACAGAGGTAGGGGTTGTTGAGCTGCAGCCGTAGGGAGCTGCACATCTCCCTCCATAGGGAGGTCTTCTCGTCTGTGTATCCCGATAGGGCCATGGCCACCACGTTCAGGTTCAGGTCACCTGTTGGCGGGAAAGAACGCGTCGGCCATTAAATGGTGCGGTCACTGTTGATGCTTGAAGTGGATCAAGACAAAAACACCTCTCCCTTAAAATGCCATAGGGCGCTTCCTCAGGAGCTCTGCCCCCACACATTATGCCAAGACTAGGGTTTTGTTGTTTGGTGCGGTCTGCACCACTTTGTGTTCCCATTTACAGAGCCAGGGCTATGTAGAATTGGTAGATAGCGGACCATGATTAGATATTCGTTTTGTATTAGCTTATATATGTTGACTCTATCTATACATACGGTATCTAGCGAGAGCACTAGAAATGCATTCAACAAAACATCTAATGATACATGTTTGTGTTTTTTTGTTGTTAAAACGTCAAATAGAGAGGTGACTGGAAACTCTGGATTCTGAAGCCACTATAATGCAAATAAGCAGTGCAATATGGGACATAAGCACATTCATCTTCTAAGGTTTTCTGAAAATCTAACCGTTAAAACTGCCTGTCCATAATATGAATGAATTTCTTTATATAAAAGTACACATCATCAATGCATAGCTTTCAAATGAGAAGCAGTAGTACCAGTAGTTATTAGACACCATACCACTAGAATGGCAGCTATGGCTGTTGACATACTTTATCTAATGACTCAACAGTCACTCAGGAAGCACCAAGAATGTCCTGTACAAAAATGTGACGCCTATATTGATAGACAGTTTTACAGCCAAGACAGATAAACAAAGCCTTTCATTCCATTTCTGTGGGATATTTACTGTAACAGGTATATGGGACAAGCATTATTAAACAAATAACTACAAAAATGTTTCAAATACAATATTTGTATTTTGGTCCATCCCAAACATACCAGCCAGTGCCAACCGGTTACAAGTACATTCTTATTCAGGATAATGAAAAGCAATGGACACAGAATGCACACTGTAAGCCATGGTAACTGGCTAAAATAACGTTGAATAAATAAAGACAATTGTATTAATGTCTAAGATTCTGACTCCTCCTTCTGTTCATTGTGTTTTGGAGATCTATTGAAACGTACCAATATTAACAAATACATCAGCTGAGGCGTAGTGGATTGATGATACACTATAGTACATGCATTAAGTGGTACTAGTGCTACTTCTCCCATTAGCAGTAGCAACATGCACCTTTCTCCGCCGTGGCTCCCTTGTTGAGGATCTGTATGGCCCGGCGGATGTCCAGGTTGAAGAGCGCCACGGCGGCCGCCCTCTCCCACTCGCCACCCTGCTCCAGGGAGCGCAGGACGGGCTCCGCGTCAGTGTCGGCTCCGCGGCCGATCCAGCCGCACAGGCGCAGGGCCAGGCTGCGCTCCTCGCTGCGGTAGCGCGGCACATCCGTCTGCCTCTCTGAGCCGCTCCAGCACCTGCCCGGCT
Organism: Typhlichthys subterraneus; assembly: GCA_027564835.1. Lineage (NCBI taxonomy): Eukaryota > Metazoa > Chordata > Actinopteri > Percopsiformes > Amblyopsidae > Typhlichthys > Typhlichthys subterraneus. The sequence goes on along the minus strand of JAODUH010000008.1, from coordinate 4,567,348 downwards.
CCGCCGCGCCTGAGTTAGCATTAGCCGAACCAGCGAGGTAAGCATTAGCAGAGCTACATGAGAGTCACCCTTCAGCGGCATGCCATGTTTGCAAATAGGATATATGAAGCAGAAAATATTGTCTGTTCTTACACTGATTTTCACTGCCTGCTTTCTGCCGATTCACCTTATTTTACTTTATTTATTGAATAGATACCATTTATAGTGTAATAGTGACTCCAAGTTGGCAGTAAAGTAGTGAAATTAAGCTTTACTTAAGCCATATTGACTCCGACCACACTCACTTACACTCCCGATTCTCAACATATGACGATGAAAGTAAAGTGTGAATGTGTACTAGTCATCAAATGTATCAAATCACCATAACGGTCTTAGACTAAGTCTACATCTTTCAAATGCTTTCCCAATATTTATTCTAACATCAGCCCAGGCTTTGTCTAACTTGAAAGGCTTAAACGTCACTGCCTTCGGTTCCTAAATCTTTCAGTTGCTCACTGTGGTGGGGCGGAATGCTTATAAAGGGGGAGGGTGATCCTGCAAGGCCAGCTTCAGGGAAGATGGTGATTTACGACATGACACACGCTATGATAACAATGTAGGTAGGGTATGAAATTAACAGACATTAGCGCCAAAGGCTTATTATTAACATTTCAGGGTCACTTTTAAACAAGACTGAGCTCAATTTGTTTCAAAATAGTGTGTTTTAGTTTTAGTGTGTCTTAGTGCCTTTATACTGACACTATATTGCTAATATGGTAATCTTTTCTGCAGTGAAAAGGAAATTACTTACTTGAGCTGCTTTTGACAATGTTCTTTATACCAGAGTAGACCAGGGCCTGCTTGCTTCCTTGCTGTTTCAGGTCCAGCTCCTCCGTGCATTGCTTCATATGTGATGCTAACATAGGAAACTCAACAGCCACTGAAGAAGGGCTTAACGACACCTAGTTTGTGTGGCATACGCAAGGCAACGCTCTGTATGCTCTGTGGAATCACAAGCCATTTCATATCCATTTCACAGGCCTTTAGAAGACTAGATGGCAGTAGATGTACTTTACAATACATCGTCTTCAATCACACACACAACACAGGCAGAAACAATAGCCAACAAGGATATAGTGCAGGTCGTACCACAGCGACTTGAGCTGGGGGTCATCTCCTCCCGTCAGCAGGTGGTTCTTCCACACCTGCGTGCCGTCATGGCCGTACCTGTTCTTGGCCCTCTGTCTCATCTTGGTGGTGATGTCCCCGTCCGGCGGCCCGTCCGCACCGCCGTCCTCCACGCAGTCGTACAGGTGCCTTCCGCAGGCCCACATCAGCGACGTGCTGGAGCTCCATGCCAGCGAGATGCGCTCGAACACGGTGAAGTCCGTCATGACGCGGTTGGCGGCCGACACCACCACCATGCGGTTCTGGGAGGACGGGTGCCAGGCGAAGCTGCCGATCTGGGTGTCGCATGGGCGCACGCTGCGCTCGATGATGGTGGGCTCTGTCTCGTCGCCCATGGGCGAGGGTGTGTGCTGCATGTCGTACAAGCGGATGACATTGGTGTCGCGTGTCAGCGTGGCTAACAAGCCGGTACGCGTGGGACACCAAGCCACCTGGGAACAGGAAGGAGAAGGGAACATATTAAATGGCTGCACACCTGCCAATACTGTTGGTAGAGTCATTTGAATTCATTTCTGTTTTAAAACCCAGGAAGTCTAAATATATTTACTGGTCTGTTATGACACCACCCAATAGTTGTTTTGCCATCGTTTACACACTTTTGTGGATTTTGGCCAAATTTTTTGTGTACATTGTGCCAAAACTCTAGCATGGTGTAGCAAGACCTAATCTTCACTTTGTGAATACGGTCTGGCAACGCTCGATTGGAACGTTTTTTTAGTCGTTCCCTCCTACTGCGCATAGACCACTGGCTAACTAAACAACTGGACAGTGTTGAACCAATCAGCGCTGCTGCCAACTGCTTAGACCGCCTCATCTAGCTCTACCACCATTTAGAAACTTCAACCTAATCTCACAAACACACCATTGGTCCGCCAGCAGGGTGCCTGTGAAAATGCTAATACAAACAGGGTTTCCAGACTATAATCTCCGCTAATTGAGCTGAGCGCAATATTCTGGTGGAGCCAGGCTACCAAAACTGTACACACAAGCCAAATAAGACCTAACTCTTGGAAATAAATATCTCACTTCTATTTCAAAATGAAACTCAAAACCTAATAATTCAAGGGTGCTTTTGTTTAAGGCACATTTACAAACGTTAAGGTTTTGATGCTTTGTATAAGCAAGTACACAATCGCAAGAGGTCCAAACTGATTCTTGCAGCAAACTCAAACTGAAGCTAGTGAGATCAGGATGGTCTCACAAGACTAGTCATTAGTAGCCATTAGATGCCCTGTCTGATAAATACATATTTTTCTGAAATTATGTTTTCTGTATGTTATGAATTCTGAAGTGCTAAAAAACAATTTAGAAACACAACCCTTACAGTATGCAAGAATTTCATTCGGTATAGTAACAGCAGTTAATAATCACAACATCAAGGAAAATAATCATGCAGCTCTAACAATTCCCCTACCTTAGTGAGTGGCTTGGGTTGCTCTGTCAACGTCAGCACAGGTTTCTCGAACTTCCTCAGATCCCAGATGGCCACCTGGCCTTCAAAGAAGGAAGCCACGCGTTCAGGGAAATGTGGGTCCACTGTAACACCCTGAATGGCCTTTGTGTTTACAAACGTCTTTTGGCTAGTGTTCCTCAGGTCAAATATGGCCAGATTACGGTGCATACCAGCCAACAGCAACTTCTCGTCACGGGGTAGCCAGCAAAGGGAGAGGCATGCATCATTCTGGCCAAGTTCAAACAGTGGTTTGGTCACCACTGTACCTGAGTCCAAATCCACAGAGGAGAGGCGAATCTTCTCAGTTGCTACACTTGCTTCTGGTGAGAACTTACTGCTTATGTCCCATATAAGGACAGAGAAGTCTGCTCTATGTTTGTCAAGGCCAGCAGCAAGCCAATTACTGTCCAGTGGGTTCCAGGCTAAGGTGTTGCACTGACGAGCATGTTTGGGAATAAATTCTTTCCCCATAAGCTCTTTACATTTAGAGTTGTGGCTCTGGCCTAGGCTGGTGAGGACAACTCTGCCATTAGCTTGGCCCACAGCTAGAAGGCACTCGGGCTCGTGTTTTGGATACCAGGCCACACATTTCATGTATGGGGTGTCAGAGTTAATGGCTAGTAAAGTAGCAGCTGTTTCATCAGAGAGCTGCAGAGTACCAGCCTTGGTTTCTGCACTGCCCACAGGTCCTATACGGTATAGTCCCAGTTCGGAGTCACAGATTACATAGCGGTCCGGGTGGTGGGGAGACCAAAGGATATCAGGCTTTGATCCACTCATAATTCAAACGACGCTAGAATGTTATCTTCAAGGGAATGTTTCTTCTACAATGGTAACCCCTTGGAAAGATGTACAGACATATATCCTTTAGCACACAAATGGCACAATTACGCATTACCATTGGCATTTAACTATTCTTACACCCTATTGGCTTCATCTCGGCCACCAACATATGCAATATAATATGCATCATACATTAACCTGTGGTTTACAGACGGAAAAATGTTTATGAGCTACATAATGCCTAAATGCTAACTTAGGCTATTGCTAAGAATATATATATATTTACTAGCTAAATAGCCATAGCAAGCTAGCGCTGATTTACCTAGAACAGCATCTAGTCTACTGTACGATAAACAAAACAGGCTAAATTATAATCTTAACAATATAATCATATTTCAACTAGTGAAAGTGAAATATATGAGGTGACTTACTATTTGACATACACATGTTGACGAAGACAACTTCAGAGATGTTGTGTGTTACACCAAAACATATCCGTGGAGGAAACTGATTATCTTTCCACGGTTCCTGTTACGCACAGATTGCACGTAATGGCGCTTTAAGTAAGTTATACTGTAACTGTACTGTGCATTATAAGCTACAGTATAATGGTGGATGTTGTATTGTTTTTCACATTGTCACTACTTGGTTGGTATTGTCATATTAATTATAATATATGCAAACATGTTGGTTTGGATTGGGTGTTGATGTCATTGGCAAACCCTATAGTGTGTCGACTGTTAGTGGGTAGTCTTACTGCAAGCATACGTTTATTTCTGTGTAGATAGCTTTTTAAATAAAATAAACAAGTTTGTAACCTCTTCTTCTTCTCTTCTCTTTAAAGGCTTGACCCAGTGCACAAGGCATATGCTTCTATATTGTATTGTCTGATCCATTGTAATTTAATTGAGTAATTAATTAACCATGTATTGACCATATATATGTACATGATATTCTCTACTTGTTATGACACTGATTGGCTGATTCTGCTAGATGGAAAAAATACTGAAGCCATTATAAAATGTCTTAAAAATAAGTGATCCCTCATATCTATGGAAGTGCACAATACTTTTTATTTTCACTTTCTGCATAAGGTTGCATTAGTGACTTGATTGATGTAACAGGTTTAGGATAAATACTAAATGTCGTAGGCATAATATGCTGTATCCCTTGATAGATTTATGCATATCGTAATGCTAACATTTGATACAGGATCTTATAATAGGTAAAGTAGGGCATGCATATATTGTATACATTTATAACCTTCAGAAAACTTTCTCAGCTAGACATTTTTTGCCATTCCTCCGAGAATTGTTATATAAGGTGCAATTTCTTTCTGTGCTAGCAACTGTTGGTGCAAGAACATGGTGAGAAGAGTTGCGTTGCATTTTCTACTGTGAGTCCAGAGGCCAAACAAGAAGAAAGACCGAGCAGAGCGAAAGCTACATCCTCGGTGACTCAGTGAATGGTATTTCCTTTAATGAGTAACCCACATGCTAGTGGTTGTATTCAGGACAGAATGTGAATCACAGCTCTTCTAGGTGGTAAATACAAATATATCACAGTTGGTGACTCCACCCACTCAATGGTGCATATACACACACGAGGGGCTCAACTATGATGCAGTCAATTAATTTACCTGTGTATTACACTACATACATCATTGTACATCATTGTTATGGAATGAAAGTTCCCCTTTTTTTATGGATTCTTTATATTGCAATTACTGTTATATATTTGTGGGTAAGTTATTATGAAGATATACAGTGCAGTACTGTATAGTATAGGCACAATATCTTTTTTTACAGCTTGAGCCCCTAAATTCATAGCTATCTGGTGTTTCTTTCTCAGGGAGAATCTGGCCTTGGTGGACAACCTGGAAGCGCAGGACTGGCAGTATTTACATGCTCTGTTTTCTGTTAAGAACATCTATGATCTGATAACCTGAGCTCTGCTCTGGCTTGCCTGATTGAACAACTGTGTAACACTGTTTGCAGGGTGGTGCTGGCTTCAAGGGCAGTAATGTTGGTGCATTCTACCACACCAATGTCAGGTGTACAGCACTATGCTCACAGAATGACTTATAGTCTAATCCTATGCGTGATATTACAGGGAGAGAGAGGAGACTGCGGCACTCTTGGGAAAAGGGTAAACTTGTATGTTGTGTTATTCAATATCAATACTACGCTTCACTTTGATCAATACCTCTGGGCTCATCCTCATAATCATATAGACCACACAGGGTCCCGAAGGGCCCCTCGGACTGCAAGGACCAAGAGAAGGGCAGGTAGATGATGCTAGTCATACATCTAAAGCGAAATCTAGCTAGCCAATACAACAATTTGTCATTTTAAAGCATTAGCTTTACAGTTTAAGGGAGGTCAAAGTTAAAAAAGTAGCATAAATTGAGGCTGTTAAACATATATTATACTTTTAATGACACACATATTGTATGTTCTGTTGCTCCATAAACAACAGTAGGTTACAGTAAATACTGGGTTCAGGTGTGCTTTCAAAAATTCTTTCAGTTGTCCATTCCCTCTGCTGCACTAAAGGAATGTGAATATGATGGGTAATCTGTATACAAAGCAGTGAATCCAGGTTTGCAGGATATTATTATTTTACAGGAGCAGACTTTGTGTAGTGGGATTAGTGCATGGTTCCCATCTGCCTAGTGCAACTCTTCCTTCTCCACGCTACTGGTGCGGTGTCAGTACAGTCTTGTTATTGGAAGCTGGGCCTGAGAAATTAAGCCCGTGGAAGCAGTGACCGCTTTTCTGTTCTAATCCTGTTGCAGTTGTTCAAGATAGGGTTACTAACATACTGCAGATGTGTCAGGCTTTAAGGACCAATCATGGAGGAGATGGGAGGGGTCAGTGCTGTCCATGAAGGTGGAAGAGGGAGACCAGGGGCCGTTTTAGTTGCTGCTGTGGTACTATGGGAAGCCATTCCATTACCACAGAGTAGCCTATGATACACAGGTGTAAAGTACACTCATTGACTACATGCACATTGACACTGTATGTGTTTGAAACTGTTGGAAAAAAGGTTGCGTGTGGGCTGTTAGTGATATCTTTGTAAAGCTGGTTTCAAAAACTAGCATAACTCCAAACATAAATTGAGTGGTGTAATGTGTCTACCAGTACCTACCTTACCCGTTATAGTGGATTTCTGGAGTAGGCTTAGGCTATTCTATGTAAGTTAAAAATGTCATAGAATTGTTAAAATGACAATCCAAGCAATCTAATTAATACTGATTTATGTTTTCCTGTTTATAACAGGGTACCTCTATACTGCACTACCACCATTTAGAAACACGCTTGAGCTCAACGTCATCTAACTAGCCCACCCTGATTGTTCCGCCAACAGTGTGGCTGTGAAAACGCTAATGCCAACAGGATTCTTTTCCCAGAAATGTCAAATCTTTTCAGTGGAATGCTCTTATTACGGAATGAAATCCAAGAACACAGAGACATAATTTAACATTGGAAAATTTGTATACAACAATGTTAGTGTCCGGCTGTATTAAAAAAAAATAATAAAATGTTAAGCAAGATTGTCAGATTCAACTTCCTTTATTATATTTAGTCAGTTATGCCACCTCCATTGTCACATAAACTAAAAAAAATAAATGTTGTTTTTGACTCTTCTCCTGTTGAGCTGAATTGCAATATTTTGTATAATACCAAATGCAGATTTCATCTAGTGTACGTCCATATTTGTTTAACTTTAATATGCTTAAATACTACTTTAAATATTAATTAAAAGCAGTCCAAATCTGTTGGTTCGGTAAGTCTTTTTTTCTTTTTTTCTGAAAGACAATGAACAATTGAATGTTTTTTATCTCGCCACAGGGAGACAGAGGAATGCCTGGTATCCCTGGATGACCGGGTGACAATAGGTTTGGATTCCCCAGCCCTAAGGTCATCCTATTCATAATATTCTCTTTCATATTAATAAAACATAAAATAACTATTTGTGTTCAAATTCGCTGAAATAGAAATAAATTAGTTTGAGAACATATGGGGAATGATTTTGAGGCAACATGTCTTAGTTTATAAAGCTATCAATACCCCTCTGATGCCTGAACAGGTGTTTATATTTTTTATACTTTCATACCTACGTTTTACATGCACCTGAAACAAGTAGACACTCTTCACAAAGAAGGAATATTTAAAGAACTATAACTTGCAACTATTTGGTAACATTTTGTTTTCGGGTGATAGAGGACATGAGGGTCCTAGGGGCAACCGCGGACCCCCAGGTAATATGATTAAAGGTGATAAGGTTTAATTAACCTAAACCTTAAACTAAGGTTTATTAGAATTTTATACAGTAATTGAGTTTGATATTTTTATTAAATACGTTTTTATTCTACATTATGCTTCCATTAAATGAAAAAATCTGGGAATTGTATGCACACATCACATCGTTTCTGTACAGGGGTAAGTTATATTTATTTAAATTGTGTTTGTGTAAATATAAAGTATATATTTTGTTCAGGGTAGTTATGGACCACTTGGAATACCAGTGCCAATTGGTGCTCCTGGACTGGGATTTCAAGGAGAAAAACTACATTAGATCAACTGGACTGTTGTCCTAATGTAATATTTTAAGATAGTTTATCAAGAGTAAAACGCAATGTCTAACACTAGCCACTATGGGGCAGTCAAACATTGTAAATACAGTAGGTGTGTATCAGTTATTTATGAACTAGATTTCAATTTCAAACATTTTCACTACTCAACTACTACAATAAAATGCAATGAAATTAAACCAAATATTGCATGTAATAGGAAGCATCTGCTGTTCTATAGGGAGACCAGGGCTTCCCTGGTGAGCCATTGAAACCAGGAGAGAGGGGCATGGGAGTGCCAGAACCAAAGGTAAGTGCACTAGTTCTCTTATGTTACTGAAGCACTATTGAGTAATCACAGTAAAAACTATTGGCTAGAACGTATAGTAGAACAACTATGCTATGCATGTGTAACTTTCTTAACAATGCTCGTGATAGTCTATTACCTTTTGCTGTTTTTATAAATAAATGACCTATTTTTGCATTTGAAGAGCTTTCATTTCTAACATTAAAATATACAGTAACTGCACCCCAGCTCTGAGCCTGACTCCACCTATTGCACAACATTGAAAAATCAAGGAGCTGAGTAAGGGGAGTGGAGGGGCTGAGAGGGAGATCCCATTAACGTTAAAGTTAACATTTGAATGTGATGACATATGAGTGGACGGTGTGTAGTGTACTGTTGTAAACCAGCCAGGTCCTGCGGTGATTTATAACCAATATGATGTGTTGATCTGTTTTCAGACCTTAAAATGCTGATCTTTATATAAATGGGAATTATGTCAATGTTAATACCAGCATCGTCTCATCACAGATCATTTCTATTACTTAGTTTACAGCTCAAAAAACACATTTTAGGATGCAGTTACACTTTAAATGTTAATCCTTTCCCAGGGGGTCCCTGGAGCCAAAGAATCTCCTGGTAATCCAGGTTTTCCCAGACAGTATGGATCTCAAATGGCAAGTAATGTACAGTAGTTAAGGCAAACTCTGCAGTTCTCTATGTCGTTTAAATGTTTTGTAGCCTGATATTTAGTTGGTTTGGTTACCAGGGTGACGTGGGGTTAACATACCGGGACCCAGGGGATCTGATGGCACGCCTGGAAAAGGGGGTCTCTGGACAGAAGGTATAGGCCTAAATCTTGCTCTTTCATGTACATTCATTCTTGTACAAATGACATCAGAAGGCATTGCTTAGGGTCCTAGCACACAAAGGATGATAACATGATGACCTCATACACCTTCCCTTCCAACGTTCTACCATTTCTAGCATAGTACTCTACTGAAGATCCTCAACATAGATGATTGCAGAACATGGACATTGGTGCGGGAAGTTGAATTTCCTTCCCACAGCACCCCTAGTGCTGAACTACAGGACTCCACTGGCTGGCTGAATATTAACATAAATTATATTAATCCATTCTAATTGTACAGGTTGTAAAGTTGTTTCCAAAAATACATCCAAAGCATGTGTGTTGACTTAACAGCTGCAAGTCCAGCACAAATAACTTTGTATTCCCCTGACAGTTAGGAGCGGTTGGGGCTGTGGGGCCAATTGGGCCCAAAGTACTGTGTGTTCTTGGTGAAAAGTATCAGTGTTGTTGTACTCAACAGAAACACAGTTCAGTACATTCAGAACATGTTACATTTTTGCAGGAGGGTATAATGGCATGGTGCATTTCATTTCAATGGGGTTTTCCTTTTCTATGTAGAAACAGGTATTGTTGGACCACCCAGGCTTATTTGACCATTGGGACGGGGTATACCTGGTACAAAAGTAAGGGTTAGGGTTAGGGATAAACTGCTGAAATGGCTGAAACGGTTTAAATAAAACTCAATTGTTACTACAGTAACTTGACTGACCTCTACTGACCTCTACTGGCAGATACCCTCAATTACAGTTGTAGTTTTCAACCAGTTAATTGATACAATTAAGTTAAAACAAATCCTGAAATGCAGAACTTATAGAGGTATTTCAGGTTTAATTTGTGAAAATTCTACATTCCCTAATAGAGGACTACATCTATGTGTTATGTTATTTTCCCCTGGCTGTAGCGAACCAGGTCCCTTTGGACTGCCTGGGCCTGTCGGTGAACCAGGAATAGGCCCAACTGGACCCACAAGTAAGTTTGCAATCTCTTATTCTCTCTTTTCGATTATATCTCTTCTATTCTGTCCACTCTGATGTAAAATAGCTCAGCTGTGTGCCATGGTTTCCAGGGTGACAGAGGCTCACCAGGGTGACAGAGGCTCACCAGGGAACCGTGGGCCCCCTGGGTTAAAAGGATACCCCTGGTGCTCCGGGAAGTTGACTGTGTGCTCATATACTCTCATCATGCCCGTCACTTTGCTGTATGGCTGTTTATGTTGTGTGTCAGGGAGCTTTAGGGCTGCCAGGCCCACCTGGGGATGCTGGACCAGATGGAGTTGGCTTGCCTGGACCAAAGGTAATGTTCATGGAGGAAGATATTGTGTATGTGTATGTACGTGTAATATATATATGTCAATTCCATGTGAAAGTGCATGTTGCTGTTGGGGAGTCTAAGAGCTGTGTAGGGGGAAAAGCAGAAACAATTTGTATTGAACTAAAAGGGACGTCCTGGACACATACTGAGGAGTGTGCCTTTAATGTGAGATGTCCTATATTTAGCCAATAAAGGTTCTAGTTGTGAGAGAATATATATATATATATGGATGTGATATATACGTTTATTCGGGGAGACAGGTTTACCAGGACCCTTTGGGCTAGTAGGAATGCCAGGAATTGGTCTTAAGGTAATTATGTTCTGTATTATTATCTTTAAAAAAACACGAGTTTACATTTTAGTTTAACATTGATACATTTATTATTGTGGTGGGGAAGCGTGGGTGATTATTTTGTATCATATAATGCTTTTCCAAACTTACTTGTTTTTTTCTAGATGTTTCAGGTTACATGCAGTGCAGTCGTTATATTTATAATACTGTTTTCAGTATTTGACCTTTTTCAAAAGGACTGCAGTTGAAAACTAGCCTTCATAGGTAAAACTGTTAAACATGAATAAACACATGTATCAATTAATCACAAAGCACTTAAAACACATTAGAATTTTGACAATTTATATTTTGTTGTTGTTTATTCTACAGGATTCAGTAGGACAAATGGGATCAACTGATCCGCAGGGATTACCGGGAAAAGGCATTCAGGGACAGAAGGTTTGGTTGTCACGGAAACAATGTCACCTCTAAAGCATGGCCTTCCACGGCGGTCAGCACTGCTGGGCTTCATTTTAAGGTGATTTTCCACATCCTGTTCAATGCTTCTAGGGAGAGATGGGTTTCAGGGAGTCCCAGGTACCAGAGGGAATCCCCGGTCAGGGGTTATAAGGGAACAAGGTAATGGACTGCCTCAGAGTCAGTAATACCATCTGAAAGAGTTTAGGCTTTAATGTCAAATCGCAAGGGTGATTCTTTTACTGTACATATCACAAAATATGTACGATTTGTAGTAAGAATATTATGTCCAATTCATTTGTTGGAGCATTATATTGATATCACCATAACCAATCATATCCCATACAATACAAAAATAATTCAATTGTATAGGTAACATTTATGGAAGAACTCCATGCTTTCCTCATTCAGGGGCACCGTGCATGGCATTCACGGGCAACAAGGCACAAAGGGAGATGATGGAGAGACAGGGCCTGTGGGTCCCTTGGTACCGGTGTTTGTTCTGTTATGGGACTCTTTGTGTTTGTATTTATTGGGCTATTTATCACACATGGTATCAACATGCTTCTCAAAAGCCTTTTCCAGTAAATACTAACCAAAAATGCTTAAGATAAACTCAAAACAGCACGGAAGGCTTGCTGCCTTGAAATATGTTAATTCACGACGTGTCCTATGTTCTCATGGAGGTTGAAGCCTGTGTATGCAATCTAGGAATATCCCAACAATTTCATTATGATTTATGATTTAATTTTTATTTATTTATTTGATCACTATTATTTTATCTGCAATGTGAACTTCTGGTATTACTTTATTGAATCACAGGGCAGAACAGGACATAAGGGATAGGCAGGTCTCACAGTCTCACTCATTTAAAACAAAATGAATCATTCTGTTTTAACCTATTGCTGTTTGTCTGTCTTTCAGAGAGAATAATTAATCAAAATAGTGAAATCTATATGTGGTACGTGATTCATTGGTTACGCTTTGACATCTATTGACACCATATGTCAATAGATGTGACTTGGAAAACATTTTGTGCGTCCCATAAATAACCACCATATGGAGATTTGTAACACTTTCCTGCTACAGTACCTGTTTTTTCTAGGTGAGCGATGCAGGCCAGGCCCAGACCCAGGCCCAGGCCCAGACCCAGGACCCTGCATAGTACCAAAGGGGTACTACGATCCTAATGCTAACTCCTGTGCCCAGTTCTGGTTTAGAGATGGTTTGGGAAAAGGCAATGAATTTGACACAGAGAAGATTTGCAAAAAGACCTGTGTCAAAGTCTAAAATATGTACATATTTAGCTTTCATACAGTAAGTCACGGTATGTGCTTAATATCCTTGACATTTTACATGAACTATGCCACACAAGATGGTCTTTACGTTCCAAGGACAGTGGTGCCAGGACAACTTATGCCAGTGTTACGCCAAACAATTTCCAAGCGATATCACTGTCACAGCCGAATGTCTTATGTTGGAATAAAATCTTTAGGTTTGAATTGTGACACACTCCCATCATCCTGATCATTTGGTGTAAGGTGACTCAAGTCTTTCTCATCTTGATGTTCTAATTAAATCAACCATGTTTTATATTATCATACGTGTTTCATCTTGACCCATGCAAATATTTCACCCGGTCTGCAAGATCCCCAGTCTTTGCAAAATTATAGTCTGTGACTTGACACTTTGTGTTTAGATGTAAGTCTTTTTATGTACGGTTAGCCTAACAGACAATTTCACCAATTAAAAGCATTAAAGACCATGTAAAGCAAATACAGAGATATGTTTGGAAATAAGTTACAGTTGTTAGAAATCATTTACAAATGAGAAAGGCCAGCAGCAGCAAGTGTGAAGTTTGACCATTACACCATTACACTGTATTTAATAATTTCTGTGTTTAAGAGTTTTTGGGCGGACGAAAATAACCAAAAACTGGTTTCCATCCACAAGGGCTGACAATAAAATGTTTTGCAGGAAGGTTGTCTATGACACATGATTAGGTGTGGTTACAGCACCTACTGCTGTGTACTTTTATATATGTTTTATTAATATAAATATATAAATGAATATAATATAAAACTAAAAAAACTGAAATGTATGTCTGCTTTACACAATCTTTAAATATATGAACCCAGGTTTTTAAACTGAAAGACAGACAGAGCAGTTCTGACATATTATGGTAGAATGTAGCCTATTGATTCTTCTCAGACTACTATTTATGAAGCTATGGATAAATAACAAACATTAAAATTCAGGTAAGTGTCATTTTGTATGTATTTTTTTTTATGTACATTGTGTGGGTGTATGGCACAACTATTGATTTAAATGTTGTGTTCTTTAAAATCCGCCATTAATAAAAGAAATGTATATCCCATTTGTTAATAAACCAAATAATTGTGTCTTGGATTAACATGATCTATCAAAAGATGTGTTACTGTTTAATACATAACCGTATTTCAGTTAATATAAAGAATGGTGTTGTATAGGAAAATAAACCTCAAGAATTACACATTTAACAAACTGGTTTATTTCTGGGTTTGATTTAAATTACATGGATTTATGAAGGAGGTAGAATGTGAAAGCTAATTTGCTACAAGTGAATACACCTTTCAGGTAGCAAAAACAATCTATAAGAAAATATACAGTATTGTGCAAATGTTTTAGGCAGGTGTGACAAAAAGCTGTAAAGTAAGAATTCTTTAGTTTATTTTTAATAAATATTTTTATCAATTTACAAAATGCAAAGTGAGCAAACAAAACAAAAAACTAAATCAAAATGTGGTGTTATTATTCCCTTTGCTTTCAAACGAGCATCAAGTCTTATAGGTACTTTGTAGGATTATAGTTGTGTATGACCAACCAAGTATACCAAACAGGTATGCCAGATATGCCAGATTAATTGTTAGTTACAAATCCACCTGGGGAACTGTCCATCGAAACTGTTTGTAAAGGCATGTACTTTAAAAAGAATCCTTGGGCAGTTGATTGGATGAACCATCTGATTGTTTTCACTGTCAGCAAACATAAACCTATCAAGCTATCAACACGACACTGATTGGTAAATTCAGCTGCTACTTGGACACATTCTAAATTATTTCTAGGCTTTCCAGGCTGATTCTTAAGGCAAGATTAAACTGAAGCTCGTGAGACTATCTTGAACTCGCGATGCTACCAAACAGCTGCTAATGTGTATCAATTTCACATATATGTTGAAACAGAAACAGCTGTGTAGGCGCCTTAAAAAACTGTGAGGAACAGCCAAACTCTGCTACCAAGGTGAGGTTTCACGTCATGGGTCATATACCATGGCAAGACTGATCACAGTAACAAGACACAACGTAGTTACACTGCATCAGCAAGGTCTCTCCCAGACAAAGATTTAAAAGCAGACAAGATGTGCTTTTCAAGCTAAAGAAGCACAAAGAAACGGGCAACGTTGAGCATCGTAGATGCAGTGGTTGACTTCGTATTTGGCTGTAGCAGAAGGCACTTTGTTCGCAGAAGAGCTGGAGAGCAGCACAATAATGAGTGTCTGCAGGCAACAGTGAAGCATGGGTGAGGTTACTTGCAAGGGCTGCATTTCTGCAAATGTACTTGGAGGTTTGATCAGGATTAATGGTGCCCTCAATGCTGAGAAATACAGGCAGATACCTATCCATCATGCAGTAACAGGGAGGGCTATGATTGGCCCCACATTGATTCTGCAGCAGGACAATGACTCCAAACATACAGCCATTGTTTGCCATCTTCAGCGTAAAGAAGAACGAGGAAAGAAGACGTTCTGAAAGTGATGGTTTGTCCCCCACAGAGCCCTGATCTGAGTCTGTCTGGGACTACATGAAGAGAAAGATTTGAAGAAGCCTACATCCACAGCATATCTGTGGTTAGTTCTGAAAATGTTTTGGAATACGGTAACGTACCAGTCGAGTTCCTTCAAAAACTATAAACTATAATTGATGCTGTTTTGAAGGCAAAGGGTAGTCACACCATTCATTCACATAACTGTGTTAAGTGATAAAAATAAACATAACACTTCCATTTTTGAACGCATTCTTCCATTTTTACAGAGTACTGTAAATATATTTTTCCTTTTCAGTTATAATCAACATCTATTACATTCATTTGTAGAAGACCAGAAAAGACGACATTATTATGTAGCCAGGTGTCTGGGCTGGATTGGGATCTTGTCCGTTGTACAGGCCAAGGTAGACAAGTGTATTTGGTCCATATCTGGTCATGTCCATCTTAAATATGGGACAAAAGTGAGATGCATTATGCTGCATTATATACTTTATTAACAACCAATAATTCAGCAGCAGTTTACAGAAATTAAACTGCACTAATGAGAAGGTATGAATCATAAATGTATGTAAATATGTAAGTGGGAGGACCTCTTTAATGTTGTGTGTGCCAAGAAAATACATGTAGGTAAATGCAGGAATACCCACTTTTTATATCATTATACAGTATAGTAGGATGTCTCAGAACAATCATGTCCTTGAAGTGAAAGTGGCTTATTCCCATTATGTACTGTGACAAAGCTTAAAAACGCTACTTTAACAAATGACATCTGTACTTTCCTCTGCTCTAGTCACACATTTTGGAAAGACACAGATACCGCTTCAAAAGCCCTCACTTCAATAATAAGATGTAAAATACATACAGTATATGTCCTCATGGTTTGTAAGTAATTCCTTATTTACCAGAGGAGATGACTTGAACCACAGCATTGTTGGGTGGTGGGGCACACGGTACATACCTGTGCAGTGACATCAGTCCTCCAGGGATCCACCTGCTGTCCGTCACACCAGCCCCCACGCCCATACAGCCATGTGCCGTGTTCGTTGGGGACAGCTCCATATTGGACTTGCAGGGTACAGCCCAGAGCATTGCCTATTGGTTCCCACCATACATGTCAATAGCCAGCGCTAGCATTGACACAGGGTGAGACGGGTATTATGAATGTCAGTTTCCTAACCTGCAGAGTCAAACGTTCGGTTGTTGATCACGCCGTTTATCAGGAAAGAGTGCGATGTGACGCAGAACTCCCCGCAGCCGTTCTCATCGCTTCCATGGCCTGTAATCACAGCGTACAGCTCCACCTGCAAAGCGACAGATTGGCTGAGACGTTAGAAGGCCTCTAGGCCAATGGTTCCAAACCATGTTTGGCTTCTGTAAGGTCTTCCATACATTTTACAAGCCGAAGACGGACACACAAACTTGTAGCTATTTTGAAAGATTTCAATTTTCGTAATTATTGTTTGCATTGTATGACTGCCATTATTTTTTACACACCCCTTGTAGTACGTTCGAGTATCCCAAAGGTGGGCGTACCACAATTAGGCAAACACTGCTCTTTAAATCAAATTGTAAACATTGCATGGCCATGCACCTTTTTGGTTGAGACTGGAACAGAGAATTTGATTGGCTGTAACCTCTTGTTGTAGTTTTTGTCAAACGTCCCTCCACTATACAACTGCATTACCTGGAAGGGGTAAGGCTTATCTGTGCAAAAGAAAAAGAAAAAGGACAACAGAGTCACAGAATGGTACTGTAGCGTAGACAGGCTGAGCATTGTTTGAATATGTTAAGTATTATCACCCCATGGTCAAAGTGTTGAAATCCATTACCTTTGGACATCAGTTTACCTTCACTGCAAAAACGATATCTCACTCACTGTGATAGTCTTGTGTTTAGATTTAAAATCTAGTTGGATTTTTTTCTAATATACTGTAAATGGCTTATCATACATTTACTGAAATTAAGAAATCTTATAAATTGAATTTAACTTACGCACTGACATACACATTTGCTTGTTTTAAGCATAAGCAAGCTCAAAACTCATATTTTTGCACTTTGATAGGGCATTTTCTTGATGTGTGAACCATTATGCTTTTTAAATTGATATATTAACAGTATCAGAAAATCTCATAATATGAATGTGAATATTGTGTGTGTGTGTGTGTGTGTGTGTGTGTATGTGTGCGTGCGTGGATATACATGTGTATATATTATTTTGCATATAGCTATAGTCAGTGTTGGGAAAGCTACATTGAAAATGTAGTGAGCTGAGCTACCAATTATTTTACGTTAAATTAAGCTTCACTACACTGAAGCTACCCCTAAGTGAAATGTAGCAAACACAACAAACGTAGTTTACTACATTTAAGCTATTTTCTTTTAATACATTTTATTAACATTCCAAAGTGTCAGTCAAACAAAAAAACAGGGAAAATTGATGAGTTCAATGGTTTATTAACCAATAAACTGTGTTCTCTGCTCTCACTGTTCTTTCTATCACGTAAACTCAGTCTTGTATTCCCCCTCAATCCCCAGCATTAAAGTCTCAGGCATCAGCCCAGTGATTGGTAGGTCTACGTCACCATCACACAGAAGTGCTTCTGTCGGCTACACCGGCTACACATGTAGGTCTGTGTATGGGATGGCATCACATACTGATTCTTAGCAGTTTTAAGCTTGAGCTTCAGATTCAGAAATGCTTGGGAAAATGTAGCTTCTGTGGACGCTACCGCACTACTAGATAAATTAAAGAGCTTCGCTACTGAAAAGCTATTTGATTAAGAAAACAGTGCCGCTACATTCACGCTACTGAGAAATGTAGTTACGATACAAGTAGTGACGCTACTGCCCAACACTGGCTATAGTAATATTTGTGAATTGTCTTTGGTATGCCAACCAAACCAACCATTTTTCCAACTAATACTTTTTTCTTTGTATTGCTGTAATTATATTTATATTTGAAGAATGCACACCAAAATTATTTCCTGACTAAGTTTCCTCTCTGCTGGATATCTTCTAGTAACTATTTACAGACAGATGGTTCCTGCCAACAGTAAGATACCTGTCCTAGACTTTGAAAAATGCTGCCATTTTTTTGATTAAAGAAAATGATGACAAAATTGTTATGTTAGGATTTTTTTCCAGTGTCATCATTTCCTTTCACCGGGGAGAGTAATATTATGCTGAAAATAACACACACCAAATGTTGTGAGGGCTATGACATCGCTGCTCCCTCCAGTCATAGTTACATCAATTCTGCCACAAATTCACAGGGCACTCTCACATTTAATGAGTTTATCTGGCATTCATATTGGGAAGAAGTTGCATGGCGTACAGAGGTAAAATACTCCCAGCTAATGTCACCCACAAACAACATTTGTGGTGTTATTAAAACCCCCAGGTGCAATTTAAAGGTGTTGAAGCCCTCACTTCACCAAATACTGTATATCCTTGCATTTTGCAAACTTACCGTTCTCTGTGTACTGAAAAAATTATCTGGTACTTCTACACAGCGCTGGCTCCGTAAATAGTAACATAAACAAAGTGGGGAATACCGCTCACAACAACACCGCCACTTGGCTTTGCAATGCGTCTCACATATGTATAGGGCGGAGATTCTGAGAAAGTTTGTTTTGATTTGAGCTCAAAGTTAGAAAGTGTTCTCAAGAATGACTAACCCTGCATCATTTTAAGGGAGAGGATGGATAAGATATGTAGAGAAAGACAAATGAAACTTTTCTTTTTGAACTGTGACTACATCTCCAATGTGATATACGGTTTACGGTAATATTACACTTACGGCAAACTTAAGAACACTGTGTACCTGTTTGATTTCTGCTACTGAATCGTAGGTTGAGCGATGTGACCCACGGCATTGCCCATGGAACCGTCTTCATGGTGAAGTTACATGTTCCAGCGTTCAGCAGGGGAATGAGAGGAGATACATCCGTCAGCCAGTGGCCGATACCTCTGCCAGGGCCACACAAGCGTCCACCATTTCATGCAAGACACGTAAACAAGAACACTCAAGACCATTTTAAAATCTCATTGGACTATGGGTAATAAGGGGGAACCAGGGGTTTACATAGACATATACATTGAAGATGGTTGACACTGACACCAACTTCAAGGCATTTGCATACAGACAATCTGTGTACCTTCGAAAGGCTGTAATCCAGCGGCCCAGTTCTATGTTACAGTAGGGACTGGACTGCTCACAGCACACCAACAGCTGCACTGTGTGGTCCCATGGTGCGCATGTGGAGTCTCTCTCACCAGGACAAGACAAATGAGCATCCAGCTCCAGTGTGTCAAAGTTCAACATGTCTGCAGCAGACACACACACACACACACACACACGTTTACTCATTTGTTATTTGAGTGGTAATGGCAGTGGAATTGGATATAATGTATGTACGTACTGGTGGGCAGGTCCACTGAAGCTACCGCTCCTTTCTCTCCATGCATGACAACTTTGTCAAAAACAGAGACGACATGAGCAGGGAGGCGAAGTTTGGTCTGAAGGCCTTCATAGAAGTCAAACCTATAGTGCAATTAAGTTGCAAATTACAGTTACATATTATGGTTCAAGAATCAATTAAAACATATTCTAAGAGGTTCCACAGTGTACTGGGTAAAACTGGTATAATAACTGCTATAAGCCTTACACGGATTAATTATTAACACAGCTAAGAACGGTTAAACAATGCTGCTAAATAGAATTGCATAAAGTGTATGTTTCCAAAGGACTAAACATACAGTACATAATACCGGTATGTATGTTTAAAAACTTTAAAAACATTCACTTTTCATTTAAATAACCGTTTATGTTTATTTATTGTATACACATACTCTTGTTGGTTTTAGTCCATTGTTGCTCAAATTTAATTTCTTCATTTCAAGTCCCACACTACAAGGGATAGTGTGGGACTTGGGACAAACAATTACAGATAATGTCCATGTGTTCTTACCATTGAGCCTGCCAGTTCATGAACCTGAATGAAGGGTAAAGGAACCAGCCCATCTCAGACAGTGCCCCCTGTCTGTCGATAGCAAAGAAGAAGTTTGGGGACGGCGTGTTCTGGAAGGATACGTTGATGACCTGTTCAAGCCTATAAACAAAGACATTTTATTCCATAATGAATTTTCCACCATTAACAAACAAATCCCATTACAAAAGAGATCAGGGATTACAGCCCTGACCTCTACCTGAGAGGGTCTTACCGTAGTGCCTGGACAACGCAGGGCTCTATGTGCACCATGGCAGCAGGTATGCTCAGTGATGTGGCACATTCATCCCCCTCGCAGGTCATTTCCCGGATAGGGTTACCAACGAGGGCGTAAACCAGGATACCAGAGGCGTTGGATTTGGCCATGTTCTGCACCTAAAAAGGACAAATATTATGAAGTTCAAAGGCAGAGTCAGTCATTCTCAAGGATGCTTGTTAACTTAAAGATAAAATCAAACTCTCAGTCTGGCTTCGCATTGCAAAGCCGAGTGGCATTTTTGTTGTGAGCGGTGTTCGCCGATTTGTTTACGTTCCTATTTACGGAGCCAAAATTAGCTTGTAATTTTAGGCTACAGCCTCTTAAATGACCATACAATTGAGCCACAACAGCCAGACATATACTTCTCACAATGTTCCCATATTCCCATGTAAATGCAACATCAGACAGACCTTGAGAAAAAATGAGCAGCCACCTTCTGACACCCAGGCTACAGTTCCAGCCACAGAGCTAGAAGGTCTGCAGCCATCACTTGCATCAGCCAGCCGGTATGACCTGTGACCCCAGTGGCCCATGAGCCAATCATATCGGGCATCTAGTCTCTTAACAGTCACTGGCATTTTCCATCCTGTGGGGGAAAATGGCAATTTATTTACATTTCTACATCATGCTACTTTTGTAGGATTAACCCCTTCAAATATAGCTATAAGCAACTTATCATGAACTACACCATTAGTTTATCGGTCAAAGACATAATGATTTCAGAGTATCAAAAATGTTAACAGAAATTACGATTCCCTAAAAGGCTTGTGCTTATTGGAATGTGTTCATTGGAATAATTGCAATTACTTTCGTTATTACTGGGTATTAAAAGTAATTAGTTACATTACTAGCTATATTACTTTTACAATCACTACCCTGTCTCGCCTCTTCCAAAAAATGACAACCTGTGTAGCCAGCTCATTTTAGAATTGAACCCTCTTTATTGGAACAATAATTCCCCTTAGAGTCAACAATCAGCCAATGTGAAAACATTGCAGCCTTTCAAACCAGATGATTGTTAATGAAATCTTGTTATTGTAACTAAGTAATGCAAAACATTACTAAGTTTCTTAGATTAGTAATTGTAATATTACTACTGTTATGGAAATCGTAATTAGTTACACTGCTAGTAAAAATATTTTTTATAACATTACAGTAACTTGTTACTGCCTCTTCTGACTCTTGAACCTTACGCCTGGTGCAGACTGTATATCTGCCGTTAAAACAGCAAAAGTTGATTTGGACACGTTTTAAATACAGTGTTGGCCTTGTGCTTTAGATGCGCTTAGATTGTTAAAATAGGGCCCATAATATATTAATGTTAAGTCTTATCCATCCAGCTTTATACCCAATTCTGTTGCTGACAGTAGCATTAAACCATGAAAACAATACCTTGACATTCTCCTCTCTAGTCTTTCCTCCATATAGCAACTAGATCTGTATTAATATTCTGGCGAGTGCCTGGTGGCTGGGTTTGCCACAGAGCCCAGCTGGGCACAGCCAGAAAAAGCAACGTGGTGCCTCCTTATTCATCCCACGGGCCCACCACTCGTGGGAGGAACCGTGGGGGTCGGGTGAGATGTCACATGGGTGGCAGTGAAAGTCAGGGGCCTCGACGGACCAGACCAGCAGAAGCTGGCTCTGGGGACGTGGAACGTCACCTCGCTGTGGGGGAAGGAGCCAGAACTTGTGCGGGAGGTAGAGCGCTACCATTTAGATCTGGTGGGGCTTACCTCTGCCCACAGACTTGGTTCTGGAACCGTACTCCTGGATAGCTACGGTCATTCAGCGTAACGGTGACATTGTGGTACATGAAAATGTTGGTGTGTCGAAGGACAAAGTGTGATACTGAAGGACAGATTTCATACATAAATATTTAACAGGTAGTTCATTGGCCTGTTAAGCATGAAATTGTATATATTTTTTCAGCAGATATTTTAGTTTAACAAATATCGTGTTTGTAAACCATTTCTGCAGATATAACAAGTGTAATTACAATCTTTTTTTTCCCCTGTCTTAAAAAACAGATAATCTCCACTTTAACATCTGACTATAAACATTGAGTATTACCCTTCACCAATCATCTCAGAGGATAAACTAACCGGAAAAAAAGGGCTATACATCAGAGGCAGAGTATAGATTTTCAATTTCACTGCCGCTTAACAGCATGTTATGTCATCTTTTTAGAATGAATCCTGTTTGTTAACCACAGCTGTTGCAGTTGATTTAATGTTACGTCATCATGTTGGAGGCAATTTATGTTATAAAATCATACAACAAAATCAAAAAGTGGTCTTTTATTGTGGCCATCCTAAGGCACACCTGTGCAATACTAATGCTGTATGATCTGCATCTTGATGTGCTACACCTGTGAGATGGATGGATTATCTCAGCAAAGGAGAAGTGCTCACTAACAGATTTAAACAGATTTATGAACAATATTTGAGAGAAATATGCCTTTTGTGTATATATAGTATTAGATATTTGAGTTCAGCTCATGATGAATGGGGCCAAAAACTAAAGTGTTGCATTTGTAATTTTGTAGGAATTTGAATTGCTATTGAGATATTCCTTTGTGCATATGGAGCTGTTTCATATTTTTCACTATTTAGTACAGTAGCCTACCAATTGTCACTTTCATTAACATTTTAAGGCATACCATGCCTTCTGATGCATGACATTTAAAATGTTAACCATTGGGCATATACACAGGGTCTTTCTAAACGATAACACTGGCAAATGTAACTGTTCACTCAAATATATAGTCACACACATACAGCTGTTATCTCATTGGTTGCGCTTTGAAAGGTCAGCGGGAACCAAGGTCAAAGTATAAATAATTGTAACTTTGAGTAGAGCGCAAGCAAGGTGGCAATTTCAAGATATGCGCGACTACATGGGTAGTGGTACCACATAGTAAAACAATGGCACAGCCAGTGCAAATCTGTGTAAGCACCTTAAATATGATCATTTCCTTTCATATTTAAAATAGCTTATTATAAAATAATAACATTAAAGTATGTTTTCTGTGTTGTACTGAAAAACATGAATTTTTGTTCCAAAGGTTACTAGAGGGTAAAAAAGGTGAAATCATTAAAGATTTCAGAGATATTGACTCACCTCATCCCATTGATATAGGGTGGGTGTTCTTTGTGATATCACCAGTGTTGGGCAGTAACTAGTTACTGTAATATTATAATTTTTTCCAGTAACTATACTGTAACTAATTACTTTTTTCAAAACAGTAATTAAATTACAATTACTAATCCAAATTACAAGAACAATATTTCTGGTGCTGGCAAACATACTACTAAGTAATGCAGCATTACTATTAAATATATTACTATTCCTATATTATATTACTATTCCTGAGTAACACTGGATATCACACACTGTCACATGATTGCTATCATGTGATATACTTTATATGCAATTTTAACTTGTTATACTGAATGAGCAAAAGCCAGGACAAAGCTTTTTCAAGTTTAAACATATTTTGAAGATACACTAATTCACCCATTTTTACACACTTTGATGCAAACACTGACACAATTATGCCATGTATGTTTATTTATATTTTTAGGATGAATTTCTACAACTTTTTTTGTCACTATAATTTGTACTCGGTCAGTTAAGGACATTTTGACACTTTAGAGCAAATAACTTTCTTAATTTAATAGATTGCAAAACAAATATTTCTGTGTCTAAAGACAAGCTACGTTTAGTTATTTTGTTATATTTATTCATCTCTTTATGTGAAATGAATGGCCCCAACACACACAAAGTCTTTGACCCCATAGTCTATGTTGTAATGTATGTAGTGTATGTGTTTCTTACCCTTTGAAGAGAAAACAGCTTGAGAAAAGCCGCAATTGTGTCCTGCACACCCCCATGAGTATAATACACTGGGGATCCAGTTACCAAGTGCGGAAACAGGCACTGGACAGAAGTGAAATCTGGACATCACATATTTCTTCCTGTAAGCACGGTAGACATTATTACTAGGCTATAATGAGGCAATACCAAGTGTTTCACGATCCACGAGTTAAGACAGTGCAGAGCCACCTGTGGACTGCTGTGCTATCCAGCTGATTCCTCATCCAGACAGCATCGGCGAATGCAGAGTCGTCATAGGACAAGAAGAGAACGCGTGTGCTTTTGGGTAAGTCATCGACCAAACCGGCCAGAGATGACTCTGAGATCCACATCCACTCCAAGAAGGCTGACTTGTTTGTGAAAGCATGGATTATGAGAGGTCCCTGTTGACTGCCTGGAGTGTAACTGAACTGCCCATCCAAAGTTGCAACTTTGAAAGCTGCAGCAGTATCCCCTGGTTCAAATGCATTCAGTTGAGAGTGTTTAGACCGCATAGAGTGATTAACATACGGAGAGAAGGAGCTCCGGTCCTCATTTTCGACACTCAGGGTTGTCCGCCGCCAGAGGCTGGCTTTAGCGTCATTGAAAATCACATGAGCTGTCAAAAGGAACCAAAACAGCTCTGTCTTTAAAGAGAATGAAGCCATTTATCGTAGGTGTGACTAGCCTATCCTGTAACGCCAATTTAAATATTGCGCTCGAATAAAAAATACTTAATAATTGTTATTTTAGTCTTAGTTATTTTACATGTAATGTCGCTTATGCCAGTAATTATGCTGCCTTTCCCAAATACTTCCCCATATAGGCTATTACAGGAGACTGATCACATTTAAGTCCCACCCACGCCGGGGGAAGGCGGGTACACATTCCATAGCTCTCCATTGACTTATAGCAAACAATTTAAACCTACCTAAGATGTTGTCTGACAGAATGCACTAGGGCCCAAGGTAAAGATCAGAGATAACATAACATGTCGAACGAAAGATCAATGTTTTAATGATAGAAAAGCACATAGGCAGCAAGACGTGAGGTATTATCAGGGAAAGATAGGTCAACTGTGGTATCCTGATAGGCTCAATAGTCCTATGTGGTGACATGACATACCTGACAGACTGTGCCAAAATAATCTTTAGGCTACTGTTATCTCACTGCAGTCGCACTGATGCGCTCATAGGTTGTGCTTTGAAAGTAGCGGCAACCAGGTCAAAGTTGAAATAATTTCAACTGTCAGCAGGCAAGTTGGCAATTTCAAGATATGCGCGACGCCTATGGGTATAGCGGTACCGCGTAGTTGGACGTCAGCGCTCATAGGAAAATGGCACATCCAGCGCTGATCAATTTTGCCACTTGTCAAGGGGCATAGGAGGCACTGCGACTCAAAAACGCAGTGCACGGGACTTTAACACAGGCTATGGCATACACTGTATATCATGCAACAGCCACACACCAATTGCTGTTCTCATTTCCCAATATATTGTCTAGTGCTTGGCTTTAGATCCGAGGCCTGCGTATTATACATCTCCACCTATATTGAAATAAGGGAGTGAGATGGAGATAAAAGATACGTTATTTTTAATGAATGGAATTAAAACGAGATGCTTTTGACAATTAAATTCACAATATTCATATTTATTAATAGTCCCACTGATGCTGCCATGCAGAATCTACCAACAGTAGAGTGGAAAGTGGAATATAATATTGTCCACGTCTAGAACGAACGTCAAGTCGCCGATACAGTAGTGTAGTTTTCAGAAGGCATCATGAAGACATTTCGTCAGATGAGATCTTATTTTGTCACATGACTCAGCAATATTGCCCACATATTAATTTCAACCCCGTGCGTAAAGGCGCACTTTGCAAAACGGTTGGTCAATGGGACTCCTTCAGTTACGAGATAAGCTATACTGTACGGATAGGAACAGTGTTTAGCCTACACTTCCATATTTATCTGTGCAAATAGGCTACTGTATCGTTTTTTAGATTTAAACTAATAAGATAGCATATCTCAATCGCCATGAGGATTCTTCAACTTTTTCTCTTTGCACTTTTCTTCTCAACTAGTATCATCTGTCAAAACATGAATATTGACATTTCTGGAGCTGGTGACGAGGTGAGAATGTTTTGATTTATTTTATTTTTACATAACGCTAGGATAGGCATATAGCCATTGTACGACTGATTTATAACTTTCTATTGCATATTTGTTCAAATAAAACTGCATGTGTATTCATTATTAAAAGTAATTTCTAATTATGGAATAGATTTAAATATTTCACATTTTTAACTCCTGTATTGCATACAGAACAAACGGTCAAACGCTGAGCCCATTGAAGATATTTTAAGAGGGATGACCAGAAAACCTTGGGCAGGCATGCGAAACAGAGACTCCGGTAGTTTTTTTCACTCCGAATATAATTGTTCTTATCAGCAAGCATGTAAGAAAATATACATGTACCTGCAGTTTAAGATAATTTTCTAAGCAGAGAAATATACTTAAAGTCTTGAAATCAAGAATCCTTTATCAATTGATAGCAATAGTAACTTGTTAGTTGTTAATTAAAAACATTGCCATCAAGCACATTGAATCATTTTGTGTTTTCTAAATTTGTTTCAGGACAAAGATTTCGCACTTTTGTTGGACTCATGGGTAAAAGGGGCTTTGATGAAAAAGGTGACTTAAAACTCCAAGTGCCACTAAGCTATTGAACTGATTTAAATTATTTGATTTCAACCTGCCGATTAAATTGAGGGTTGGTGTGCTACTCCCTGCTGGCAAATATAAAACAATTTGTATTGTTAAAGAAAAACTTATTTGTATATTCCATCCTTGCAGATGCAGCATAAGAGTGACATCAAGAATAAAATATGCCTATTTTCATATTTGAAGAACCATCTCACTCAGCTGTATTCATTTGACACCATCTACTATGAGAAATTACACAAATTAAATGTTTGTGGAATGAAATTAATCATAATTCACATTGTAAAGATTGCTGCATAACAATAAACAGTACCAAGGTATTGCATATAAAAAGTTTTACAAAATAAACGCATTACAATAGTCAATATTATCACGTTTATTAAGTGACTTTGTACAATACAAATTAAAAATAAAATAAAAAAATTCAGAGATGGAGTACATATAGCAAAAGCAAAATGTGATGACGCTTCCCAGATCTCATTTCCAGTGTTCCAAAAATAATATTTCGGCTCACTATGTTGAACGTATATATGAAACAGCTAATCCTTAGTGGACAAGCTCAGTCCGGAATACTCCTAACATACAAAAGAAGGAATTACTTCAGCTGGCTCGGTATATATAAAAAAAAAATAAACTAAACTGAAATATAACATTTATTAGGTTATAAATGATGGTCCAAGGCTAATGGAAATATAGCCAATAGCACAAAAGGAATAGAAAATGTTATATTCTGGGAAATAAGAATAATTTTAGAAGCACTGATCAAATGCATTTCCCATTTTAGTACAACAAGCCATTTTAATTATTTATAAAAGCCCAAGGTGTATTATATCCTTTCAGATTTCCCAAGTGTTGTGTTGACACTGGCGCTAGGGTAGATAACAAGGATGTTAGAGGACCAGAACAGGGTTTATCAAGTTACTAGAGATTCAGTTACTGCCTTGTCCTTTACTTTAATACACCACAAAATAACACGTTAATATATACGTACTACATCTTTCATTTTACCTGTAAACAAATAAAACTAACTGGTAAATGATTGTACAATGGTTAGATGTGTTTTGTGTGGAGTTTCTTTTGGCTTTGCTCTGCATAAAAAATTTGACGTCAGTCATTAAATAGCCTTGGGGGGGGGGGGGGGGTTGACAAAACTAATAAGAAACATAATA
>JAODUH010000008.1:4527680-4539238 GCA_027564835.1 Typhlichthys subterraneus | reverse complement strand
GAGCAGCGGGAGCGGTATTGCAATCACTTTACCGCACCGTTGTGATGAAAAGAGAGCTGAGCCAGAAGGCAAAGCTCCTGATCTATCGGGCAATTTTCGTTCCTACCCTCACCTACGGTCATGAAGGGTGGGTCAAGACCAAAAGAAGTAGATTGCGGGTACAAGCAGCTGAAATGGGTTTTCTCAGGAGGGTGGCGGGCGTCTTCTTTAGAGATAGCGTGAGAAGTCGCTACTCCTTTGCGTCAAAAGGAGCCAGTTTAGGTGGCACGGGCATCTGGTAAGGATGCTCCCTGGGCGCTTTCCCAGGGAGGCATTCCAGGCATGTCCAGCTCTGAGGAGGCCACGGGAAAGACCCAGGACTAGGTGGAGATAATATATCTCCACATTGGCCTGGGAACGCCTCGGGATCCCCTAGTCAGAGCTGGATAATGTGGCTCAGGAAAGATACATTTTGGTTTCCCTGCTGGAGCTGCTGCCCCTGCGACCCGACTACGGATAAGCGGGGATAAGCGGATAAATATGGACATATACACACTCACGCACACACATACACACACACACACTTTGCAAAAGAAAATATGTTTGGCAGGTGTGAGGAATTTGGCATTAAGCCTGCATTCAATTGTGTGTTGATGTTGAAAGAGAGAGAGAGAGAAGAGAGCGTGAGAGAGAGAGGCACTATGGCTCTCATTCTCAGCATATAAATTATTCCACAAATATTTGGTCCAAACAGACAAGACAATGTAAAAGGCATGGCTACGGTCCCATCGCTAAGTGAAAATGCTGTTGTTTACATTTTCCAAGCCAATGCTGGTACCCTGTTAGCCTGCTGCTGGTAGGATGAAAATAAGGATGTTCTCATTCATACTGGTCTTGCCAAAAAGGTACGTATAACAGCCTTCAGTTATACGTACCTTAGGCAATGGGAGCTCTCAATGATGAAAAGGGTCAATGTTACACCACAGTCAAGAGATTCTCCCCTCCCTCTCGCTCTACAATCTTTTTGTTTGTCTATTTGTGCAATTAAGTATTATTTCAGAATCTTGAAGACATTTATCGACCCTTCCCCCACCTAAAAACAGTGTCTTCTTTAGGGGGACCTCAACACTTCCAATGCACATGAATTCCAATGCCCTTCCATATGGAAAAGATGTATATGTATATTCAGCAGCAACACTATATTTCCAATAAATGCTCTCTGAGGGATTCATGTGCTGTGCCTTGTCACCATATGGCCATGTTTTCAAATGGGGGTACTTATAGCCCTATATAGGTTTAATTGAAGGTTCAGACGTACAAGAGATCAAATGGATGCCAACAAAGCACTCTGTTTAGTCACAATGCTCTTTTATATTCCGTGGGAGGTCCCAGTTCCATTTGTCACTGTGCATCACTATTGTAAATAATGTGTTCATTATGTCTCATCAGTTCCACTAAGGCCAATTACTGTACAGCCTCATACAGCACATTTATTGCACATTGGACTATAAATTGCTCTTACAATGTTTCATCAATCCCTTGAATTGCGTCTGCGACTGTTTTTATGAACTACCTGTGAGATTTAGCAAAAACAATAACCAGACTGAAAGGGGGGAAACTAAGGTTAATGGTGTGGCAGTGTGTGTTTAGGATGGAAATCTAGCCGTGCACTTCTCAATAAAGTAAACAAAATAGGCCATTATTAGCAAAGAAGCCCTTAGAAGGTAGGCTGTTCCTGTTAACGACACCTATCCCTTGTGAAAGATGGAGGTGAATAGGCTACTTCCCCAAGGGCTGTATAGCCTCTTTCATATGGTATGACACAATGCTGATGCTTGCTGTTTGACAGTACGGTAAACCCTGCATATTCATATTCACAGAGTATGAACACTGTAGCTTCATGAGCTGAATAATAGCTCCTTCTTGAGGCACCCAGGCTGACACACATCAGTAGATGACTCCTTTTTCCATCCCTCATATCTTTCAATGGTAAAAATGCCATGCCCTGCACAAAACCGCACGTTGCAGTTTCTCTCTGACAATGTCGGCAACAAGCAGTGCCTCCTCTCCAGCATTTTAACGCATCGCCTCAAGTTCAGCATCGCCACGCAGTGAGCCCATGCGAGTCTGCTGATGTGTGTCAGAAAGTGGGCGTGTTCAGAGGAGCTCCACATAAGACACAGACTGCTTAACAGCGACAGCGAATGCCCTTTCTTTAGTTAGACAAATGTAGCAGCCTGCTCGCCTGCTTAGCTCATATATTACGATGTGTTTGACATTGGGTGCCGCAGCGAACAATACAGTATGTTAAACAATAAGACGGCTTCCTTGAAATAGACAAAGGCGAAACTGCCTGCCTGCTTATCTCAAGAGGCTCCTAATAGGTGGGGAGGTGATGTAGCCACAGAAGTTCAGGCATTGTTTACAGGTTGTCGTCTTGGACCATACGTGTGATTTTCATGTCATATTTTAACTCAAGTGCCACTAAGTACCGCTAATTACTACTAGTCGTAGACATGGATCGGTAAACACTATTGTTTAAAAAGCTGTTGTAGACCAATGTGGTTTTACGGTGATTATTGGTTCACTGGCTTTTTTGTTCTTAGAATTTGATCTCAGGAACGTGACACCACACGCAACAGCACTGTTGTTTAAACCTCTCCCATGCGTGTCCAGAATTACCCTGCCATTGTGATTGAAGGCAGTGTAACAAAAACATTGTTGTTTTTTTTTTCAAAACTCACAACGCACCATACTCGTGCGTCTTCCCACACCTGAGTACAAAATGGCTGGCACCCTTCTCTACTCCTTCCTACAGGTCCAAGTGTTCCCTCCCCCTCCCCCTTAAGCCACATGCACTTTCAAGCACTGTTTTGCAAACACACAGCAGGCCACTAGGCCTGGCCTGCATTGAGCAATAGGGCTCCTAACCGGAGAAAACCTAGAGGATGTGTGTGTGATCACACATAACAATCTGTAGAGGCTGGCAGATAGACAGGAGGAAGGAAGTCCTGCTGAGTGACCCACTGGTTACCCACAATGCCGCTCTCCCACCCTTGTGCCAGTCGTGCCCACACACTATTTCTCATTCGGTGACACAATAACTGCTTGTTCCTGCCAGTGAGTGCTGTCTGCATGGTGCTGTGACTGTGTCGTCCAAATAGGCTGCCTTCTCTAACGCCACAAACAGCCAACAACTGTATTCTTCCCCCACTCTGCCACATAATGCAGCCTTCTCCCCGGACAATGTGGACGCACTTTACACCGGGTGGCGGCAGTTTAGTTCAATGCTGCTGTCCCGCAAGCTCATTCATCTCACTTGCCTTGCTCAAAAGTATAATGGCAGTTCTCAGGGCATCATTGCGCGCTAGATACAGGCTAACTCGTACTGCCTCGACCATACGCATTGCTTTGTAGAGGAACGCGTACAGCTGTAATGGAGCGGGAATGACATCCATTCTCAGCCGAGCCCGTAGAGCTAGCTATCTGTTGCAATGAGGGCTAGCCTTGTTTCCTTTGACTTGATTAGCTTGGCCAGGAGACCATTCAGCTCTCAGACGGTTATTAATACAATTGGCTGAAGCAGATGGCTCCTGTCTGGGCAATGAGCCACTGTTGTAGAAAAAAAAGCTACAATGCAGAGAAAAGAGGGAGATGCAAAACCTGAGGACAAGCAGTTCCTCGTGAGTGGTAAAAGAGGAAGTGTGTATAATTACTATATGAACACAGTGTGTGTGTGTGTGTGTGTGAGCATGTGAGAGTGACAGACACCAAATTATGTGAATGGGTGGGGTCAGGACAGAGAAGGGACTTTCAAGTTCACTGTGTATGTGTGAGAGACAAATGGAGAAAGGAGTGATAGGAGGTCTCAAGCTTCAACTGAATGTGGATTTGTTTGTTCAGTTAACCAAAGTAGTTATTACTTTGTCTAAAAGCGTCACTGTTGAGAGAAATAAATATAGAGAGAAATATAATCAAATGGAAGACATCTTCCATTTGATTCATCTTCAAACAAACAAATTCACATTCAATTTAATTCAGGCAGTTAGCTAATGCTATAGCTAACTGCCTATATTAAATTGAATGTGAATTTGTTTGTTTAATTAACATGTCTTAAAAAGCAGGTATATTAGGCTACTTTTTGTAAAAACTACCATACAAATAACATGCAAATTTGAATCCAATCATTATCTTTAAATGAGTAAATACATGTTTACTTTTTGGGATTTATCGATTCAAACGCTGCCCACTGCATCTATCTGAATTGTATTAACACATTTTGAAGTAGAATTAGCTTTAACATCAAATGACAACAGACAAATTCAGTTTTATTTGCCTAAGAAACATTTAAATTGCTTGACATTGTAGTGTATTATTCTGCAATGCACAACAACGAACGTTGTCTTATTCTGCCACCTGGTGGTTTGTGGTTATTAAATGTAGTGGTAGTTGGCTTTTTCCATTAGAAAGGCATTGTTGTGAGTGACAATGCTGCTTATATTTACAGTTACTTACATCCAGTTATTGTAAATAGTTTTCGCTAACGTGATTGTATGCAAGGAATGCAGTTTAGAGCATATATTAGATGGATCAGTCAATCTTAATAAGACAATGTAATAGGCCATGGAGCAAATTATATAGGTGTAATTTAAGATTATGTCCACTAGATGGCAGATGGAGCTCAGATTTCTGACTCCTGAATTCCCCAAAAGGTGTTAATCAGTTTCCCTATCTAATCATGTCTTGCTATACAGGGACCTTCCTCTAAGCCTGCCTGCAAGTGTCCCACCTGCCTGATTCCTTTCAGCTACTAGGGAAATGCAATACCCAAGACCCACAATGCACTTCAGCTGCCATTTGCAAGGATATTTTTTAGCAGCACTGGAGATATGCAATATGGTGCATTCTCAAAATCCCCCCCAAAACAAAGTAACATTCGAGATTGTCAATCAATTGGTCTGAATATGTTTCCTGTATACATTACAAATAACTTGAGACAAATCAATTACAAACAACAAATGTCATTGATTGTGGGAATCAAGTGTACCTTATACCTGGCTGACATCAATTCTGCTTGTTAAGCTCCTATTGGCCTTATTTCTGTTTGTACTCTGTTTGAGTACTGGGCCTGAAGGGGTTCATGTTGAGGGGATTCAGTCCAGGCCACCTTTTATCTCAAACTTTGGCTTAGGAAACCATGAGACCACAGCTCAAAGCAATAGCCCTTAACTAATGCCTTTGTTATTAAGAATATGATATTCCTGAAAACCCTCACAAGGAGTAGTTACTTTCATATATGAAATGGCCTGGAACTCATTCGTAATGTGGTAGAACACCGCTTTCATCCTCTCTATATGGCTTGAGAAGTGTATTTTCATCCTAGAGATCTTGCAGCTGCGGCCTCATTGGTTAATTGACACATCACCTGTGACTTATTTCATTGGTCGATTTGAAATGCTCTCTTTGAAATTAACTGTACTCAGCATTGAGAGCAAAGGCCCCGAAACACCTTCCTTACCGAACGCACAGCCTGTTGTTTACTTCAAAACTGTTTGTCAAGGCTGACAGAAACAGTCCATTAACATGGAAGGCAGCGTTGAGGTGACTTTAGCTTCTAATTAAAAACAGATGTGTCCATTTAATAGTCTTAATACTTTGTGGGAGAGCGAGACAATCACCGCAGAAATATCTATTTGCCTCATTAAATCTTGAGGCTTGATCATGATGAGAAACAAGCTAATGAATGAAGACAGACATGTTTACCAGGTTGTTTAAACAGCCCTCACTAAGAGAGAGAGAGAGAGACAGAGAAGGTAGGCTACAATCTTTTAGATGGACTATTGTTTGTCTGCAGTGCAAGAACCGATAAGCCGTCAGCCCGCTTGATTGACATGATGACTGGTAAAGAAGAGGAGGAGAGAATTGGTGGGGGAAAAAAGATGTGATCATCTGACCCATTCATCTCTATTAATCACTTTTTAGGCAGTAACATCTTTCTAACACATATGGACAAGTCTAGAGGCCTTTACATATACATATACAATAGAAATAGAAATTGGTTGGCTTTGTAACCCTAAAACATATTGGTGTTGTAGCAGTTATGCAGTACAACACTGCAGTAAAAAATGAATTGCTATGTACCGTAGCCATACCTTTCTGCTAATTTTATTCATTATGCTCCAGTTGCCTTGTCAACCATTAGGATATTAGCGTGTATAATGTACCTGTCAAGTTCAATTATTACTTAAAACCTCAATGACTTTCTATTGCAAACACACGCACGCCCACGCACACACACATACACACACGGAATACCGTCATACACACAAACACACATCTACGTAAACAGACAAAAGTAGACCCTGCTGATATCTATTGCGGAGCAGCGGCAGTGCTCTTGTCTGTATGACAGAACATAAATGCGTGTGGACACTCCAGCCTTGTTCAGGGATCTCCTGTCACATCCCATCACAACATGTGATGCAGTCACAGCTGCTGCTGAAGCCAGACAGCTCCACAGTGCGGGAGAGATACATTTTTATAGCGCTCGCATTCATTGTAAGAGACCGGTGTCAGCATCTGCTTTAGGTCGGGCGGAAGAAGTGACAGACTTCACAAGGCACAATACAATTTACAATTACCGGTACATCATTTAGCAAGCGCTTTTATCCAGAGAGACTTACAGTGAGTATACCACTACATGTATTAAGGAGAAGGTAGGGGTTAGACATCATTCTCAAGCATGCATGCAGGTAGACCTGGCTTGTTGGTGGTCAATACAGTGGCCTTAGCTCTATCTATCACAGAACCATCACAGAAAATATGTTTAAATTGAAATAGTGTGTTGTGCTAATCACATGACATTGTAGGTTAGATGGGGTGTATTTGATCCTCTTTGAGTTTCTCTTCTACAGTAAGTAGGCTAAATCCTCACTAGCTGTCATGCAGTCAGTCACCTACTGCTGAGGTTGTCGTTGAGGCAGGGAGCGTACATAATGAGCTAATTGGCATCGGACAGAACTGCTGCGTACGCCGGAAAATAAAAAGACCCCCAGGGGCCCCTGCTAAACGGTACAAGGGGAGCAGGGAGGAGGAAGCTGGAGACGTTTCTCCCTGGAACAATTACCGGTGTAGCGTGCGGTCGTGAACGAGCTTCAACTGCATTCGGTGGCCCAGGGTCAAAGGTCAAGGACAAGACTACTGTACGCTACAAGCAACAGAATGAGGCGGTGTGAAGCTAAGTATAGGCACCGACTGGCGAGTTTAGGAGGGGCTGTGTTAAAGCGGTTTTGCGCCAAGTCACCGTGGCCGCACCCCTGAGAAAAGCCTACGAGAGCTCAGGGACTTTTTTTTTTTGTCAACATGGCTGCATGAGCAAGAACCAAACTGGCTTGGAAGGGGTAATTATTATCATTAGCACCGTGAGTGGTAGAGGGTCCCGAGAGGACATCAACAACAATGAACATCCACTTGTGTTGTTGTGACAAGTGCCCCACCTGGCATCAGGGTGAGTCAGCGGGACGTTAATACCCAGGCTAATAATGGCTGTCAAGTGAGGCTAAGGCTAAGCTAATAGCGCCGGTGTGGGACAGTCGTAGCCATCCGGGGCTGTGTCATCCAGTTGTAATTAGTAGCCAGGGACGACACAGCTCGACAACAGAGCAAAGGTGAACAGGGACAAACGGTCTCTGCAACAATAATAATTATCAGTCACCAAAACAATCAGTGCCCAGTGCTGGGGATTCTATTAATGAGGTCTATGTCAAGACAAATCAGACTACTGATTCACACACTTGGTTGATCCATGTGTGTATTTTGTATGTACGTAAAGTACAAATATCATGCTAGCTAGCTACAAGTGTTAGTGTGGTCACTTAGAAAACTACTGTAGCCCTATAGATAAATGGAAGCTTGTTCAGATTGAAAAAGAAAATATATTGCAGGTTTTAAAATCAAGCTTTTCCACACTGGATTTGGACTAATGCTCCACCATTAAGAAGACATACAGTACATACTGTATGTATGAGGAATAAGCTTTTGGTAGACCTGCTGTCTAATATGTGTGCTCACTGTCATTGCTGCAGTGCAGTTTGGCAAGTGTTCAATGTTTGCCATTAATTACACCAATTCAACTTGCTCATCAAAGGATGTTGACTTAACATTTTAACTAAAAGACTAGCATATTTGAACTTATTTTGCATCTCGTGTCACATGCTTGCAAAGGCAAAAATCATCTAGCCAACTCACGGTTTATTCATTTGATTATTTTACCATTTCTATTTTGCTAATAAATTAGTATCAAATACAAATGAAGTACCAGCAGTCCAACCAACATGAGAGAAAGTCTATTATCCTTCTAAATACCACACCACGTCAAGACTCTTTTTACATCATTCAATTTGTGTTCCGTACGATTATATGGGAGGGAGGCCATGCAGCACAAATGACCTGCCATGTTGAACTATACTTTTGTACAACGTTATTATGTAGGATACAGTACCTTGCAATAAACATTGAAATGCAGTCATGGCACATTCAGTTCCAAGCTAAAAGATAAATATACATGTTGTCTGATAAAAACTCATTGCATGTGCAGACTGCAGTAGCCAAATATTTAAAAAAGCTTATCATAATTAGATACAATGTGTCAATATAATTATACCCTTTGACATGACCTTATAGGGCTTATAGTTATTATAATTATTCTGACATAAGTATGTCACTTCAATATAATATTACCCATACCCAATTATAAAAATAATCAGTTTCAACCATCCAGAATGTCAAAACAACTATCAATTCCGTAAAGCAGCACTTGTGGAGTTGTTTACCCGCTACACTGTACAACTCCAATACTTTAATACACAATCATAAAAAATATTCCACGACCCTAGTATTATTCACTTTGTTCACCGTGATAGTGCGCGAGCTGACAAACCCTATAGTGCATGGAGGAGACCTCCCTTGCGGACGTTGCTGCTATACAGTATCTAAAGCAGACCCCTTGCTGCAGTGCACTGCACCCAGGGGCTGATGGGAAGTCTCGGGGGAGCCATTAGTGAGTGGATCGGCAGCTCGGTGCGTGGGGATACGGTGCAAGTCATGGGAGCACTCGGAAAGAACTCACAACAGTCTACCAACACCTGTCACCCCTGCGCCTAATGAGAAACACATTTAGCAATTAACAGTGCGATCTGTCAGGGCTAATACTTGATGAGCACACACACACGCACAGAGAAACAAGGACTTGCACTCGGTGCACGAACAAACACACACACACAGGCAAATGGGGAGATCTGTTCATCAGCACTTTTATGTAAGTATGAAACGAGCCCAAACAAACGGATCAATTACACTGGTGATGTAATGTAGTGAAACCTTACTCAGTGTGTCTCTGTTTTTTTTTTTTATGTAGGTGATCCATCCTGAAGGCCTATATTTCTTTACAATTATTTAATTCAGTGACTCCTCAAATAACTGTACACATGTACAGACAGCATTTTCAGAAAGCTAAAGGTTTTAATAGGGACAGGAGCAGAGTTGGATAGAGTTGGACCAGGTAGACTCTCCATTTGGTTTTTGATTAACAATGCCTACAAAAGTTGTTTACATCTCGAAAAGGAATCTTGATACAAAATACTACTTTTGTAAACACGGGAGTCTACAGTATGTGCACACACTGCAGTCTTTGTGAGATTTACCTGATTGCATCAGATTCTACCATCAGTTTAAAATTAAAATAAATACATTGTATCACCAAAATCACGTGATGTCACCCTGGAATTCTCAATGAAATTCATCCAACCTGAAGTGCCAATATCTGCAGTCCATCGAATGCTCATGGGGTGGCTACTCTGAATAGGCTTGATGCAGCCATGTGGTGACAATGGTTGGTAGCCTGATACTGCACCTGGAGGAATATACATTCTCACATACTCATTTTACAAAAATGTAAAAGTAGTAAAATGTAAGAATGAGTAAAATTAGTTTTACTCATCAAACTACGCTAACGAGTTTACTACAATAACTGTTTTTCTGATGCCACACTTGGCTCATAAGGTGTTTTATAATATCCTATTGATGCCTATGTAGATATTATTTCTAATGTCAACATAACCCAGTT
Source organism: Typhlichthys subterraneus (assembly GCA_027564835.1). Classification (NCBI taxonomy): domain Eukaryota; kingdom Metazoa; phylum Chordata; class Actinopteri; order Percopsiformes; family Amblyopsidae; genus Typhlichthys; species Typhlichthys subterraneus. The sequence continues at coordinate 4,529,136 of JAODUH010000008.1, read as the reverse complement.
TAGATGATTATTTATCATGATGTAACCGGTCCATGTAACGGTCATAATGCTTATGCCTGGTGCTGTCTTGTAGCCTGAAATGCCAGATGTATGGTCTGTTAGACCAGGGGTTCTCAAACGTTTTGGGCCAGGGACCCCTTACAGGGGGGAACATTTTCCAAGGACCCCCTCATAATCCTATCACTTAAAGGTAAAGTCAGAATTGCAAGCTAAATGTAAGCTAATACACATGTCAAATACAGTCAGTATCTCCTCGCATTTCGCTATCTTACGTTCTCTGTGCGTGTTGAAAACAGAATCTGATACTTCTATATAGTCCTGGCTCCAAAAATTGGAACAGAAACAAAGTGGCGAACACTGCTAGTATCAACAAAGCTGTAGCACTACACTTTGCTTCACAATGGATTTCGACGTGTGAGGTGCCACTGCGGAGGACCGCGTAGCGATACTGTTTTGGTTTGAGCTCGAAGTTAGCAAGAATGACTGACCCTGCCTTAAGCATATGTAGCCAGACTCCTGTTTAGTTTTCCTTGCTAGGAAAGGCTGGCTCTGCGGGATTAACAATAATGTTAATGGTTGTCCCCCTCTCAGCCCCTCGGTGAGAGGGGGCATGGGAGGGGCTGATAAATTAACATTAACGTTAACATTTTAATATGATGATGTATGAGTGAACATAGTGTACCCTTTCAAAAAAACACAAGATACTAAGAGTGAAAACAGATGGAGAAAAGCCTTTAGTGCGATTCTATGCTCCTCTAATAAATTCTAATATAAAACTGATGCTACTGCATATTGCCTTTACCGTAGCTAACAGTATGACGCTGATTGGCCACCAGTGTTGGGCAGTAACTAGTTCCTGTAATGTCATTACTTTTTTCAGTAAGTAGCGTAACCAATTACTATTTCCAAAACAGTAATAATACTATATTATATTATATATATATAATATTCGGTTTCATCTTGCAATTTTAACTCAACGTGTTCGGTTTGGCGCCCATACTGTGTAGGATATAGATGATATGAAATTAATTGAATATAGCCTATACAGTATGAGTATATAGACTAGTCTGTTGTTATCCACTCTTGCAGAAGAAACGAAGCAGAGTAAAAACGTATTGTCCATTTAGCAAAGTCTTTCATCTATTACATTCCAGTGAATCGGATGCTACCGGTATATCATCTAGGGCTAGGCTACTATTATCTCCTCCCCGTTAGAACCCGGCCTGCCATTGTCGTTTTCGACTGGAGCTGTTTTCTAGTCGCCTCCGTAAATACAAAGCTGATTGGCCACACACTACGTTTACCGACCTGAAACACAATGATCTCCAAGCCCTCCAGACAGAATCTTGCTTGCTTCAAACGTGCCTATGACTGAGAAGTTTTACTTAACCACACTGTTTAGCCTTATAACCTCCTATGTTTTTATCCTTATTTACTTGGCCACACTGTTTAGCCT
>JAODUH010000008.1:4492626-4502846 GCA_027564835.1 Typhlichthys subterraneus | reverse complement strand
TGGAAAATTCCCTCCTCTCTCTTTCTCCCTTTGGCAGTGCGTCGCCCAATCGCCCTAATGAACAAACCGTCCCTGTTCAGAACTAGTTTGAGTTTGGTTGGGATGCCAGAGAGAAGAGAGTTGCCGTAATCAGATGGGAAGTGACAAAGGCATGAATGAGGGTTTCAGTGCTTGAGTAGGAAAGTGAAGGACGTGGTCTAGATATGTTTCGGAGGTGGAAGAAGGATGCCCGGGTGAAGGTTTTGATGTGTGATTCAAATGAGAGGGAGTTAATATGTAGACACGCTGCTGCACCGAACACGCTAGCTAACAAAATGCATGGAAATAGAACATTTTTGGGAGAACCACAGAGCATCGGGCTTATTGTTCCACAAACAACCTTAGTTTCGTTGATTTTGCGTCAGTGTGTGGAAAGTTTCTCGAATATCCAATCCAAGAGTTCACAAAACAAACTTTCAGCTATTGCACGATATCTGACAAGCAGACAGGCAAAGGTCACAGGCCTGTATCGGCACAACCGGCTATACTGACAGATTGGTGCACCCATAAAATTAAACCAATACTACCAATATAGTCCTGCCCACTGTAGTAGGCTACACATTTAAGCTTTCAGTTGTCGAGTCAAAGATGCATCTGTAAACGGAGTAAATCTCACGTGTAGACCTTCTTTACAGCCGGCTACAGAGCTGTCGATCGTTTGAATCACATATAGGATTCTCTTGGAATGCCACACTGTAAAAATGAGCTCAGTTATTGGGTCCCCTACACTGTACAGCGTTCTCTAGCACTTGTAGCATTGCACAAATACAATACGCATTAAAGCTGTTGTTTCAGCTGTGCTACGGTATGGCGGTATGTGAAAGATTCACACCGTACGGGAAATTAAAACCGGTATACCTGATGAAACGATGCATTGTCCAGCCCTAATTTATTTTCAACTAAATGTGTCGCTATATGTCAAAAAAGTATAATGTGACCCACAACTTGAAGCAGCGGGAAGCCATGGTGTTGTATTTCGACCAACTGCAGTTCCAATGCCTGTGCTTTGTTCAAAAGCATGGGTAGAAACCCAAAATCTGTCTCTTCTGGTGTAGAGAGCGAAACCCATATAGCAACAGTGCTAACCTCTGAGCCACAGTGTCAATGTATGACCATCAAAATAACTCCACTAAACCACAGCCGAGGATTATTCCGTTGGTGAGGTGAAGGGCAAGCTGCAGGGCAGACCTTAAATTAGAAAATCTGTACATGTTTGTGTAGGTTGTGCTTTAGGCAGATGAGCTTTTTTAGAACACACTTATTTCAGCCATTAGCATCCCTGAGGTTCATAGTCACATAAACATATTTTTCCAATTAGACTTTTGTGGCCAAAAAAATAGACTTAAAATACCTTTTGGCACAGAGAGTTGTGAACAAGCGCTCTTATTGAGGATATGCATGTAAGCAGAAGGGAGACACTAAATGATGCTTCACCACAGAACATAAGGAGCTGTAAACAGGAGATAACGGTAGCTTGGCTGCCTGGACTCCTACCAGTACCACATTAGATTTGCATTGTACTGTACGTGGTCGGTCTATGCTAAGTCAATGTGGAACTCTTGATTAATGTGGCTCTTTTATTAAAGATTTCAAAACGAAAGCTTTTCTTTAAAAGCATCTGGATAATGCTACTTTTACAAACACACCTGTCAACCATACATTCTGACATAATCTTGCAAAGAAGGCGGGTCCTAATACCTAAGGACATTTAAGGAGCTTAAATCTTGATAACGATAAAAAAAATTAAAACTGCTGGGGGAAAAACATATGTTTTACTATATTAGGAATGGGGGAAACAAAGCAACACATATTGAAACTGTTAAAAATTCACCAGTTTCTGCCCAATGACACTTATAATATTAGGCTGCTAGTCTACTTATCAACATCAGCAAGTTAACACAATGCTTGCCTAATGTATGAGGTGTGCACTTCATCTGCCTTGATCTTTCACACCAAAATGGAAGCTCTTGTTCCGTGTTGTGACATTTGCCCCCTAAGAATAGCTCAATATGTGAATAGTGACAGGACTATGTCAGGTGAGGGTGGTGTGTTGTAAGGTGTGGGTTAGCATGTGCTTTGTGTTTCTCTATATGTATAATTATTCTTCACATTCCAGCTAAATGTTATTCAACAGTGAGATATACTTCTAAAGTGATGTCTGGGGCATCTTCTTGCGCACTAAGTGAGGCCTACTTATAACTGGGACTATTTATTCTGCGTATTACTCTACCACACAAATAATGCCATGACTTAATGTAGAATTCACGTTAAAATTGAGACATAATATTACTGTTTATGATACAGTATCAGTATGAAAAAAAAAAAAAATATATATATACAGTATATATATTGCCTCCATTTGTTTATATGGTTTCTGAAAAACATTTCTAATGTGTCTACTTTGCTGGTCAATGCATTTCCGTTTTATTTTTATCTTGCTTTGGCCTGCCTGCACTGACCCACTTTGTACATTTGATATAGAGATGTGGTCGAATCCAATACATGGTTGTTTTTATCTTATTAAAGGCCCAATCCAACCCATTGACAACACTGGTGCCCTAAACACCACCAATGGTAGAAGAGGCTTGTGACCAGCTACAATTTGTATGTTTCTCATTATTCAGACCAGACTGGTACCTTTCAAATGGACCTGCATGGTACATGGGCCTGGGGTACTCTGTGTCTGAATGGTGATTGTTGCTGCGTAACGCGCTTGTGCTGTCATAGCCTAATACTCGCGCATTGAGCTCCTAACTATACAATATCGACCAAGTATAGAATATTGTATCTTAAATGCCAGCATGTGTACAATCAAGGCTTTTAACTAATGTGCAATGTCACTTTAAATGATGGATGTATGCCAACTGCAATGGTAAAGGGCATGAAAAAAATATGCACATTAAACTGATTCCACTGGTACTTGCAAAATGGTGGGGTCAGTCATTCTAGAGAAAGATTGATATTTGAACTCAATCGAAAACAAAAAATAAAGAAACACATATGCCTTCAAAGCCTAATAGTGCTCCATCAGAAGCTCTGCATTTGACATGCATTGCAAGGCTGGTAGAGTGTTGTGTGGTGCAGTCTGCACCACTTTGTTTGTTTTCCCATGTATAGAGCCATTGTAGAAACGCCTGATTTAATTTCCAAATGAGCAGCTAGCAGAGCTAAGTATATACAGTATTACTGAATTTGACAAAAAGTGTAATTTTATACTGAATCACTGATTCCACCTTTAATAGAATGCACCGATTCTTATATTGTATCTATTGGAGTCTAGATTTGAACGTCGCCACGGTCTGTGTTCTTTTACTTAAGGACAGACTGGAGGTATGCAGTACTTGTGAATGAGTATGGGTCAAATACATGTCCAAAATGGCAGGGTCAGATGGAGAGGTAAAGTCATACAGTGGTGAAACTCTATTATCTTGCATAGGGATTGAAGACAACTGTCACAAGAGTTGTTAAGACAGACTGTTTATACTGTAGAACTCAATTTTTTTTTTCCCACGGCTGCCAATGGATGTGTGTTCACACACAAGTCAAATACATTGAATTCTGTTTTTTTACTTTAATTTTTATCTTGTTTAATTTATTCTATTTAATTAAGTTTCTTTCTTGAATTCAAAATAACAAAAAATATGACTAGATATGAATAAAATGTAACTTATTCCACTTAAAAGTGAGAATAGAATCGGAAAGGTAGGAACATTTCCACGCCTCATGCTCTGTTATCATGAATCAAGTCTGACCCCATGAACTAATGCGGACTGAACAAAAGGTTACATTTCGACCAGTACAGTGATATAGACTTCAATTAAAGTCCATATGCTGACGCTCAGACATTTAGATATTGTCCTATGAAAACTGTGTACAGTTCTTGGCTTTGCATAAGTTCACTATCATTTGAAACAGGTGTTTGACAAAGGCGGGAAAAGTTTGACACACCTGGAGGTGAGAGAGTGCATCCAGACGCAATGAGCTCACTTGGCAGCAATGCGCGTCAGTCGTCGTGCCTGGACGCACGCATCAAACGAATGTCTTTGTATTCCGGTGTCAGGCCCGCGCTAACCCAGGGTGTAGAGTAGGGACCTGGAGTGTTGGTGTCAGCGAGCAGGGCTGGGATATGTACCTGTACTGTGGGTGCACAGGTGTGCTGACAGCTAAATCTCCAGGCCCTCACCCATCTCCCTGGGGAAATCAAACGTTGTGCTACTCTCATCAAAAGTGTGTGTGCGTGTGCGTGCGTGCGTATGCGTGTGTGTGTGTGTGTGTGCATGCTGCGCTGGAGGAAACAACAACAACAAAACAAACACTTTTACACAGAGGAGATGTGTTCCTCTGAGCGAGTGAGCAGGTAGATGGTAAATAATACAGGTTACTATCTGGGATAGTGGTGTGTATGATCAGCAGTGTGCATGCTGAATACAGTATGTGCACGAGCGTTACTGTGTACAAATTGGTGGAGAGAGGAAAGCAAGTGTTTTTTGTTGTTGTATTATCAGTATAGTGGGACTATATAGTCAGACATGTCATTATACTGTAGGCTGGTAGAGTATTGCATTAAGCATATACACATACTGCATCCCAACATATGAACACATGGATCAACTAAAAGGAATCATCACACTTTATATGTATGCAGTTAATTTGCCTTATCCTCCTGGAGACATGTTGTACGGTAGACATAGCATCTTGTGACACTCAAACCAGTCTTTATTAGATGTTCACTTTGAGGAGGAAATCAATTATGCTATGAACGCAGGCCAAATCTGCTATGAACAAGCAGATAGCAGTGTTTGAACTTGGTAATTGGCGGGGCGTTCCCCAGTAAGACAATTCAACAGAAGACCTAAGGAGTGGGTCCTAGCTCCGTGAACTACAAAGGCAGAGAAGGACATTCTGAAGGTTTTAATGCCTGAAAAGAAGAATATGGACATTCAATTATCAGGGGGAAAACAGCAGGGTGGAAAAAAGAGCCTTCTAAATCCTACACACACAACGCACACACGTTGCTTCTGACATGGAAACCTGGCCAAATTCACAGGATCCTTTATTCGGAGCTGCTGATTGTGTGTGTGTGTGTGTGTGTGTGAGTGAGAGAGAGAACTGCATTGTGCATTTTGTTTGTACAGTATACTGTGTGTGCATGCTTTAAAAAAAATAAAATTTAAACACAAATCACATGCGCTATTGATACTATTCATTATGTACTAATCAAAATAAGAGGACTTTAATTTACCATAAGCTTACTTTATCGATATAGGTCAGTATGCATAGAGGATAATAGTGGAACGTGGAATTGTAGTTACATTAGAAACATTTATGAGACATGGTTTTAGCTGAATTGTTTTGTGCTTACTGAGACGCAAATACAAACACAGCATAAATATGTATTGATGTGACAAGCAGCTGCACACACGCACATTGGAAGATTCAACTCGTGTTATTTTCTTTCAAATCAATCAACATTTTTCAAATGGATCGTTTTCTTTTATTGTGTCTGTATTTTTTTACACTTATTATAAAAAGTAATAAATTACAATATATTTGCACTCAAGTGTATCACTAGTACCCAGATAATATAACATTGATTATTAATTACATAAAAATAACATTTTAGTTGTATGATCTGATCTCAGTAGGCCAGGTTTGTGTAACTTTATTTTCTTTTGACTCAAAGATGTACTAGACCATTTGTTCTGCCATTCCTTTACATAATACTTGTGTTGTTATGTGACTGTATTTTTGTGCCAGTCACATTAAACAGAACAGTCAGAATGTTTAGGATTCCACCTGCGATGTTAAAATGGATGCTTTATCTGGCACATCGCTTCTCAGAGTATTGACCACTAAGAGCTCTTGGAACATGTTGTATTTCAAAGAGGAAATAAAAAAAAACCAGAATAACAGTTATACATTAAATAGAATTCTATGACAAAATGGAAAGAGTCACTCTTGAGAAGTGCAGGTTTCCCTCCTTATTAATCTTTAATATTGTGACTTGTTCGTTCTCTAGCTCACTCCCTCTTTCACAGTTAAGATCTGGTGAAGCAGCAATACCCTGGAGGACTAGGCACAAAGGACATGCTCCCACTACCTACAGCAATAATATATCATTACATTCTTTCTGGCTACAAAAAAACGTATAACAGCAACGCAAACAGCTTTTATTGCTTCTCCAGGGCACATACTATTTATGTGCTTCACCGTAATTATAGAGATCACTTTCTAGCTACTTTAGTATTTTTTGGTATTTTTTTTTTTTTAGTATTCGAAACCACCTATTCCTGTTCAAAAAGAAAACCTGTCTGACTGCATTTGACTTTTTCTTTTCAGTAGCGTCAGTTTGACATTAGGGGGTGCTGCAATTCTTCAGAGTTGAGTGACAAGGTGTTGGAATTTTAATATCTGGAAAGTGAATATATCATTTATTCTAAGATCATCAGCATTTTTTATATTTGAATATGAATTAAACAATGTAGTATTTGATGTAATTTAAATCTGAATTAATGATATTTCATTAATTTCGATGACATTATTTATGTATTTTTGATGATGAGAGACAATTTTGTGGATTTGGGTTTGGTTTGCAGCATTTCCCGAAAAAGTTATGAAAATAATCACGGTCCTTTGTAGGAAAGGTTATACTTATCAATTTGTTAAAGCATTTCTAATGATTCTCAGCAGACAACTTGATTTTACACAATACATTTCACTTTACCAACTAATCAAAAATAATTTAAAAAATGTTCATCCCAAAAGAGTTTCTTAGATTTTATTTTAGTTTTCCTAAACTTCTCTATATTAACTTAAAACTCATGAATTATTTAAGAGATCACATTTCCTTATGTTTGTAAACAGTATATATATATATATATATATATATATGTATGTATATGTATATATGTATGTATGTATGTATAAAATATCATTTATTCTAAGAGGGTCTATAAATCAAAAGTATTCCCTGAGAATAACAGATAAGTGAGGTTATTGTGCAATGAGGCCAGCTGGTGGTAATAATTTAATGACGTTTTACAGGCGCAATAAAGACAGCAAACAGATGTGGCATTAAGGATTATAAAGTTGGTAAAAACTTTTAACAAGTGCTATGTATTTGGGCTGTACAACAGCACAACCCTCTGAATAAAAGGAATGTACACATCCTTCAATTCCAAAGCTATCAATCACACATGGGTTCCTCCCATGGGAGCGTCTTTACATGCATATTTATCAGTTCAACATGCTAATTCCCGCTGCTATACACCCGCCAGGCACGTCTCCAGGCGTGTTTATGACTCGTAATTGTTGATATCCTTTGATATATTTCTCTCAACTAAGACATCATTTGGTTTTGGTGGTCTAAAGTCAATGAGGCACAATGACCCGGGCTTTCAATTCAGATTTACAGTTCAATATCCATTATATGCTATTGAGTGCCTGCAGAGAAGGGATAGACATGAATAAAAATCACAATATAGCTCATGTCAAGGTCAGCACATTCAATAGATAATTCATAAGAACATGTACTTATCTCATAGGCTAGCTACTTAACGCCCTGCTTGTATAGCTGCACATATAATTAACTGATCTAGTTTTACGTCCAATCTAAGTATAAGACTAATGTATATGGGGTAAATAAATCAAAACATATGTTTGTTAAACTTGCATAACTTACTTTCCTCCACAATATTTTGAACAGGTTGGTTTTTTACCAAACAATTATTTCAGTAAAGTGTTTTTTTTTCCTGTATAAGATGCGGGTACATGCCATATTGATGTGGCATCCAGGATCATCAGCATGCATTTACATTGCTAAAGAGCATATAGACGAGTAGATGAAGCGTTTTTGTGCATAAATTGTGTTCTGCTATGGAAAGTGAGTGGGAGATATCTCTTTTCTCTGGTCTTCTCCTGGTCCCGCTGCCTCCCCCTTCTCATTTTTTCCGCAGACACCTGCCGCCAAACATCCACCTCGAGGGAACCAACATCTGAGAAATGCAATTTGAGCATTTCAGCACCACAAAGAAAAAGACAAACAATGCTTGGAAGGGGGGAAAAAAAAACCGAGAGATAAGCATGCGCCGAATCGACACTGGACAAACACAGCGCCTTCCCTCCGACTCACAAATAGACCTGCCACATTCAGCACGCACAGGTGTGGAAACTCAAGGACAAACTTGATTGTGCCTGTTGGCCGCTGTTGTTGTTTCTCTGTTTGTTTGCTGGGTTTGCTTGTCTCTCCCACGATTACTTGACAGCTTTGCTCCTTCAGGGATGCCATCTAATTTTTACAGGGGGGGCTGAGACACGAGTTTCAGACTAACAATAAGTGAATTCTTCTTCGTCACACCACACATACTGTAATAGGTAGGTTCGCTGCATTCCACAGCAGGCCAAATTAATGGAATAGAAACGCGATGAAAAGCCATAAAGTAATTTGGGCCTTTGGGTGACTTAAAGGATAGCTTTTAAGAAGAGCTGTTTATTATTATTATTATTTATTATTATTATTAAAATGCTCCTCACCCTTCATTTATGGTGGCACAACCTCTTTGATAGCTTTAGTGTTTAGTAGGCTATTGAAACTTACCACACTATTTATGGTTCTCACCGAATCCTTCATAAACATGAAACACACGACATCTCTACTGTACAGTATATTCCTACTGAAAGGAATAGGCAACAAAGCATCATCTATCAGGTATTTTGTCTACTACAGTACACAAAAACTTTCTAGCTAATGTTTGCACTAGTAGGCTACTATATGTATTTGTTTAATGAAGATCCAAATGGCTACACTGTGTTTCTCTTTTGTCAGTTTCTGAACAGTTCTTGTAGTTTTTGAAGATCATTATGAGTAAATAACTGATGATAGCCGTGAGGAGCTGCTCAGCAGCATTACTTTTATGAGGAATAACATTTTAGAAAGGTCTGTGTTGAAAGTGGTTAGCTTATCCTTTTATACAAAGCTGATCGTGTCTGTATAACCTTTGGATTCAAACAGCCAGCATCTCAATGTTTTAGGTAAGCATCTCTATAGACTTGCTTCAGAACCACAAACCACAGCTCTGGGTCAGTTCATTGTGAGTGAAGCCTTGTTCTCTGCAATATGGACATTGTCGCTAGTAGACAAAAGACAAATAAGTAGGTGTCACCACAAAAATTACTTTCCATAATGAACGACAAAGCCATCATCAGCAATGACACGGTGTCCTTCACATCAACAACACAGGTGTGTGAAAAATGGAAGGGGCTGGCAGGAAAATGAATTATTAATGAACATTTAAGTATTATAACAGAAAATCAATGAGCATACCTGGAGTAATTAACATGCACAATGTTTTCCATAATCCAGCCCAGTATAATTATGCCTCTCTATTCTGGAACACGTTAGCATTAGCTTTTTCTAAAGCACACAACACCTGTTTATTTGGTTTGCTTGTTGCTCGCTTGCTCTCTCTTTCTCCCTCCCTCTCTCTCTCTCTCTCTCTCTCTCTCTCTGTCGCTCTCTCTGTCTCTTTCCCCTCTCTCTCTTCTCATAATGGTAAGGAGGCAGTAGAATGTTATTCAGATATGCATTAGCGTGGGATGCGGAGCTAATAATTTGAAGTAGGCAGCAGACTTCAAGTTCAGCGCCTGAAGGGGCCAGGACTTTACCATATTTAGATCTAATATCCTGTTGTATCGTTGCCATAGTCATGTAAATACAAGTGACCTTACACAATCTGTTAAATACATGGAAGGATTTAAAGAGAGAACATTAACCTCAGGACTTACTTTGCGGTACAATCATAGGATGTAGGATCACACAGTGCATAGATTTAATGTGGATCAGCAGCTCATATTGATTCAGACTGAGAGGTTGGTGCATATAGGCTTATCTCTGTATTCTGTAACATGTACACTAATCACTGATTACCACCGTCTGTTGGTGCTGTGACCAGTGGCAGTGCATAAGATTTCCCATCATTCCTGAAAGAAGCTGGGGAACAGCTTGAGCAGAATCCAGCACAGGACTGGGATTTTTGGCAAGTCAAACTTTATCAGCCCAAACATGCTCAAAATGAAAACAAACACAACCCAGACTGCTAATTACCATTCGTTTGGACCTCTGCCCCCCACCTCCCCAGTCTGAAGCAGCGAGGATGCGACTGTGTTTATCATGTGCTGCAGGA
>JAODUH010000008.1:4476555-4489322 GCA_027564835.1 Typhlichthys subterraneus | reverse complement strand
CGCCCCCCCCCCCCCCCCCCCGCCCCCGCCCCTGCCCCTGCCCCTGCCCCTCCGTCTCGAATAACGGTGCTTCTCCGGCAGACACAAAATGGCCGACCACACTACCCAATGCCCCAGGAGGGAGTTTGTGGGTGGGTGGGGGCAGGAAACCAGTTATTTGAAAGAAAACCCTTGTTGCCTAGATTTTTCAGCTTGACGTATTGTTAGCCCCAGTGATTTCTCAATCCTATTATTTCATGTGCAAAGTTATAAATTAGACAAGTGACACCGGTCTGGTATCTTCTGAGCCATGTGGCCTGAACCAATGCCAATTCCTGTGCCACTAATTTTACTAATTGCCTAAGCCTGGCCAAAACTTTTCATTGGTCCAGAGCCTGCAGTGTCACAAGAAGCTAATGAGAGCTAAATAATGTATGTGAACCTCTCTAATTGCTTCATTTCTCATTTTGCTTACCAATTCTCAAATCAGAGCTGTAATGCCAACATTTGTTTTCTTGGCGATGCTAACAGTGGCTAATACTAAAGGATTCTCTGCTGAAATACATAATAAATGTCTTGCTAGGTACATTTCTTTTCTTTTCATTGATTGAATAGCACATTTTAGCCTTCAGTCTTTGTTTAGTGCCAAACAACAAAAACAGGGCCGCACAATATGTTGGTGAACATGCCCATAAATATATAATGTATTGCATAATTGTCTGATGAAATGTACAAGTTTCAGAGGACAGTCAGTGTTCAAACCTGCCCACTCTGGGTAAGCATTGCATTTACTTTGGATGTGTTCACTGATGCATACAGTATCATCAGGTAAAGCGGGCAATGCCAGCATTTGCCACCTGGGGCTGTATGTGTTTGTGCGTGTGCGTGTGTGTGTGTGTGTTTGACTGGCTTTTTTTTGTGTGTGCACATTCATTGTTGCCCACACAGATGTGCATGGTTGTAATTGTATGTGTGTGTGAGAGAGAGAGAGAGTGAGAGAGAGAGAGAGAGATTTTTTGCATGTACGCACATGTCCATATACAGTATGGATGTTTTTAATTTGCGTGTGTGCGTGCGTGCATATGCTTATGTGTGTTAATGTGTTACCTTCAAACGCCCAGACATGGGTGGGTTTCTGTTAGTGCACAAATGTGTGCACAGGAGTTTGTGTGTGTGTGTGTGTGTGTGCACTGATGATTGTGTTGTTTTCTTATCTGGCTGGCTTCCCATTGCAGCCATCTCTCCTGGTCCTATCAACAGGGAAGCTCTAATTTCGCAGCAAATTTGATCATCCAAATAGCTGAATATTTAATGGTATTAAAGCGCAGGCTAAAGAAGCTGTATTATTTATCTACTCCCCATAGTGTAACCTCTATTCAGGCAACACCAGGTGGTCCTACAAATAAAGTCCATCTGACACGCATCCTGAATTATTGACTGATAATTTATCATAATTTATGTCACTGAATACTCTATAATGCTCCCCGGGACATCACTGCCTTTTCCCCCTAACAGTGAACCCAGAGAAGGCTTGTGGCCTGTCAAGGTGGCCAGACTGGGTGTGCCATATAGTGCAGTACTGCACCCATACTGCTGAAATGTAGTAATACAGCCCCATACAGCACATGCAGGTGCAGCCTATTTGGCATCCTGACTGATGTTGAGATAGAGGATTAATGTGACACAATGCAGGTGGCACAATATACATGACATCCACCTTTCTGTTACATGCATGGTCTATTTTATTTGGAAACAATCACCATACCATATATGGGGTTTATCATTTGAAATGTATGTCATCGACTTTGAAGTGAATAGGCTTGACATTCTTTTAATAAACATTACAAAATATGAAATGCTATAGGTATTATTTTACAATCCTAAATATGGTAATATTCCAAATGTTTTTAGATGTTTATAGGGGTTTCTTTGTTCTTTATTAGCACTGTAGATGTGCAGTATATATCTACATTTATCCTTTCTCCATGCAGTACCTGTCAATATAATTAGCAGTGGACATGTTTATGATATTATATTTATCTTTATCATGAACCTTGGCATAATCCAGCGTTGAGAGTTTGCCAGTATTACAGTAGCTAAATAGATCTTGCACCACATTATAACCCACAAAGCTACTGTATACATTTCTTATGATTAATGTGCAACAGAGAAACAAAATACTCTAATATTCTGGATTAATGATAACACAGTAATCACACCACTAAATGCAATGCCCAAACAAAATATCGCTGTCAGACAACACAACACTAGATCCACTAATAGGATTTTGCTTGTCTTGCAATTTGTCAAGCCAACACATTCAGCTTTTAAGAGACAAATATACCATATCGGAACAAGTGAAAGAGAGGGTTATCACAAAACAGTCAATAGGATTAACCGAAGCATAACCTGAATGGCCCTTGATGTGTCATCGATAAAAGGATTTCTGATCATTCATCACCATAAAATGCATGGAATATTGTGTTCCTGTATTCTCTTTTATCTGTTACCTAATCGAGGCACATTAGAATCCAGGCGCTGTTTTTCTCTTGCATTTTGCTTTATAATATGCATTATGCGTGTGTGTGTGTGTGTGTGTGCGCACACAGGCTGAATTTAGAGTGCAAAAACAGATTATCCCATTCCCCTCAGGTTGCAGTTGTGTTAATAATGACTTCCTGTGAAGTGATGAACTTCCATAAGTGTGCTCTCAACGACACAATGTATTCCTCAATTAATGCATCTCCCATCACTATCTTGGGTTTGTCACTACTCTGCATATGTGTAAATTAGTCACAGAGACACATTTATTGCAACACACAACCTTGCTTTCGCTATCAGAGATACAAAGTATAGTATGCCGTTTATACAGTATTATTCACTGTTGTGTCTGGCAGGGAACTTGTGCAAGGCTCTCAGAAGCTATGCCAGCTTTTATGGATCTGTATTTAATTCTGTAAGGTGCATGTCAGTGATGCAGGCCGCCGGAAAGGTTATTTATTATTTGGGCAAACAAGCCTCCCACAGCAGAATTCATCAAACTGGAGAGGCCCTTACAGATAAATACCACACAAATGATCATTCCTCTTAAGTGGTTATTAAATGGGTTAAGAAATACTCTGTTATACGGTATGTTGGGCTACGACATTTTTACACTCTAGACTATGAATTTATCAACACAAAACAAGGTTAACAATGAATGGAAGCATGTTCCATGTCATGCACAGTTCTCTAATCGATTGAATTATTCAGCTGCAATTAACAACAAAGGGCTGTAACAAGTCGGGGGATCAATCCAAGCTTGCTGTCGACAGTAACTAAAACAAAAAAGGGGAAAAGCACATGCAGTCAACAGAAAAAAGTACATTAAAACCAACAGTTTGATCTAAACCCCTGACAAGTGAAATAAGTGTGCTGAATAATATAACCAAAGCAAACATGTATTGTTCATTTCAGCTAATTATAGCCATGCTAGTGGAAAGAGTTGGTAATTTAAGCTCTTGGGCTCCACTTGTCACGATGACTACTTGAAGATTCAGTGACTCCCACAAATAATATGTGCACTTACTTAATAAAAATTAGCTCCACAATCAGATGGGTTCACAGGAAATTATGGTGACGGTGGGTTACACAGTCACCAATGTACTATAATGTCTCTGTATTGTTGCTGTAACATGACATGACATCCAAAATCACATTGGTCAAACTACACTCTTCTTTGGTGTGGTGGGCATGGAAAAAATCACGGCCCTTTATCCAACAGAGCTAACAGTCTAACTCTGTATGTGTAATCTACAGTATGTGTTAAAAACTAATTTCCCCAAGTACTTAATATCAAACACAATTTCTATACCAAGTGTCTACCTCTTGTGGAAAAACTCAGTTTCACAAATTTTTTGCCACTTTTCAATTTTGACATGCTTGTCTAAAGCCACATGGCTGAGTTGAATATACTGACAGGTTTTAAATACGTTGTGATGTCCAAGTCACCACTCTAAACATCTATCCATCTGTTATGCAGCGGATGCAAAAATAACTTGCACACGCTAATATTTAATTGGACAGCCTTTAGCTTTGAATAAATGTTAATGGACTGCATTTATATAGCACTTTTCTAACCTACCGGCCTCTCAAAGCGCTGTATGTGATTGCCTCGCATTCACCCATATACAATATATGATTACGGCGCATATTCGCCATGGCATTGTTTTGACAGCAATATGTAATGTCACAATATTTATTTACATCCAGAGTTAATTAATTTTTGGCGGGGATCATTAATTGATGACAGGAGAGTCAAATCACACATCCAAAATGCAGAGCAAGACTAACAGTAGACATGCATTGTTTCAATAATCCACGGGCCATACGCTACCTACACTGTACAATGACTCATGGTCATAATCACGTCAAAACAACAAACCATGTGTATTTATAGTATGGTTACATTGTGCCTGGTTACCACAGCACAGTTATTACCATGAACAGCAACAGCCTTCAAAATGCACAGTCTGGTCAAACGCAACTTTCAATAAAGCTGAAATGTGAGTGGAAGAGGTGGATGGATCTCTCCCACCACCATAACCCCCGCTGACCCTCATCAGCACATCATGCTTATACATTCAGTGGCCTGCAGTAGAGCATAACATACAAGTTATCATAAACAGCAGGCACATAGGCATTCATTGTTTAATCCACTGTATATTGAATGTTGGTAGTATTGTTTATTCATTTGTGCACCATTCAAGGGATATTTATACATACACATTTGTTTTAGGGGAGCAAGTTAGGCCTTCAATGGTTGCTGCAGTACCAGAGTTGGCCACCGTGCCTGAATGTTGTCCTCCAATCCTCTGGGTTTTGGCTCTAGTGCCCACTGCTATCAAGTGGAAACAGATGATAACAAGTAGCGGACTCAAGTAGCGGATGCTCAGAATGATCAACACACCCTGTTTCACACCTGAATGAAATACTTTGACTTAGGCCTGGCAATAGCACATCTTTTGAGATTACCCTCCTTCTCCCCCATCCCTCATGATAGCATTTTGGGATAGGATTTATCTCACATTAAGACAGCCAATGAAAATCAAACCTTAAAGCTAGTGTAGCTCTTTTGCATGTACAGTAACACACAAATAAGTGTTATTTCTTTGCTTCAGATGCAATACTCAGGTACCATGCGGAGATGCTCACTATGCAAAAAAGTTAATACCAGAGTCCTGTGAATTTTGGAAATAAAAGAATGTTCCCAGTCTGAGTGCTTTGTGTGTGTCCCCAATAGATTGGGATTGGATCAGTGTTGAGCAAGTCAAGAATTGCAATAAGTTACTAGCTACTTATTACTCCTTCAAAAAGTAATTATATTACTTATTACTGGGTATTAAAAGTAATTAGTTACATTACTATATTACTTTCACAATCACTACCCGGTCTCGCCCCTTCTGAAAAATGTGTGTAGCCAGCTCATTCTAGAATTGAATCCTTTATTGGAACAATAATCAACCTTAGGACATTGCAGCCTCTCAAACCAGATGATTGGACAGGTCGGTTCAATTAGCCAACCCTAAGTTTGCTAGGACCTGAAATCTCATTCTTGTAACTAAGTAATGCAACACTACTTAGTTAAATTCAAATGTACAAACGGGAAGAGACAGGAAAACCTTTTTTAGAGCTTGATACAAACTCAAAACAACTGTCTGAATGAAGGATACATAAGATTTTATATTCTAAATCGCGCATGCAACAGAGTACCTCGTGATTCAATACTATATTCTACAATAATGTATAAATAAAAATTAATATTATTTTTCTTTTTATAAAGTACATGAATACTATTTTGACCAAACACCAAAGTACAAGACCAGTACTGCACACAGATGTGGACACTGTCTGTCCACATCACCTTCTTTGTACAAATCCTTCTGGTGGTGTTCCTCGTCCTATTTTACCTCTCATCCTCTCTCCCTTGAAAAACAGTAGCAAAGAAGTGACATGATTTTAGATTTCTTTGTCTAATGCAGATTTAAGTATTTGTAGTGTTTTGCAAAACATTTGAGACTGAGAATGTGCTTTGTGTGCAGATGTTGGCAGAGTGTCAGGTTTCACTAACTGTGTTATTTTTAGAGTGTAAGCAATTGTAAAAAAAACTGTAATACCAACACAATTAACACATTATAAACTATAGTATATTGTTCATAACTGTCTCCCCAAACATAGTCTTTTGACTTGACCACAGCCAGTAATTGGACATCAATTTGTCCACTCTTGTACGATATGGAGCTTCTGTATGTGAGTGACAGCTGTTCATCGGAGAGGACATTTGAACTACTCTGTTTGGTTCCATTCCACCTCTTTTATGTTGCTACGCTTATTTATGACACATTTCTACATTGACAAGTTTCCACTTTACTGCATGCTGCTGCATTGGCCGGCACACTTCAAGGATATTGAGAAACAAGGGGAAAGGGTGGCTTTATAGATTGATAAGTGTTCTTAGCAGCTGTGACTGAGCAGTATATGCTTATCTACTGCATGACACATGTACTGCTAACTGTTGACGCTCGTGTGGTCTGAAGGGAAAGGCAAACCAGGTCAACTGACTGTTCCTTGTGGCCTGTAGCAGGTATCTGCTGATGCATTATCTGGTCACATGTGGCTCCTGGCTCACCCTGTTTTACCATATGCCATGTCTACGGGCTGCAGGTGGCATTTCCGTGCAATATTTAACACACATGCAAACATCCTCCACCCCCACATCCCAGAGGGTCCCAGCAAGGCGTTTGAGCTCTGAACAGCTTTACCATCAGTCCAGTGTAAATAACACAAAGTGGCAACTCGTAAATAGTTAATGGTGCAAAAGAAAAGAAGAACTCCACGAAAAGAAGAACTCCACGAAGGATCCGCACTGCTGCCGCTCGCTGCGGATCCTGGGGGGGACTTTGCGGGGAGCCCTGTGTTGGTCTGAATCATTGCCGTTGCTGTGACAAATAAGCAGAGCGATTAGTAACAGGTGGTTAAAATGCAGGTCTTTCAGTAGGAGCTGATATGAGCTACAGTAAAGGTTAATATAAATATCAATTTATTGCTATAGAATCCCTAAAAATACAAGTTAAATTCAAAGTAAGCTGTAACTGACCATATTCTAAACTGTATTTGATTTAAGTTAATGATTTTGTAATAAAATAGTGCTACTAACATCTCCATTTACAGTCAGTCATTCTTGAGAAAACATACTGATATTTGATCAAAACAAAGCACCTCTCCCTTCAATGCCTTAAGCCCAGGACACACTGCAAGTTATTCAGGGTCACCCATCTCTTGCTAATAATTGGTTGTTTGTTTACGTTCCAGGCTTTGGTTGCCTAGGTATCACACTTGTATATTTCCCATCCAAAATTATCTGTCAGTCAACGACTATCTTTAGCTCTTATTGGCGTCGCCTGAAGTTGAGACTAGTTTAACTCGGTAGTCGCACATTTGAAAACGAGATGGTTCATCTCAAGAGGTTAATCCTAATACATCTATCTATCTATCTATCTATCTATCTTCATTACATCGCTGCTAGTCTTTTGGGTGCTCCCTCAGAAGAATATGAATTCTTATCCAAAACAAATTACTTCTAAGGACATGACGGGAGGGAAATACTGTAGTTTTTGAATATTTGGTAGGCTACAATAGAATGACTAGACATAATTAAACACACCAACCTTATAAATGCCCAAATAAAACACTGGTTTCCTCAAAATGTATCTGCATGTACTAGTATAACTTATTTTAGTGAATAAACAAGGAGTTAAAAAGCTGCTAGGTTGTCATCTGCAGCCAAAAATGAGTATATATTATCTAGGGGAAAGCCTAAAATCATGGAATCATAAATGCGGCCCAAGCCAAAGACGACCTGGCTTTCACGCTTACCCAGAGCTCCCCTTGGCTAGTCCCAGAGACTGAGTTTTACCCTGCTGACAGCCACCCACCGACATGGGGCCTGGACCTCCACCCAGGGCCGCCAGACATTTCCCTTGACACAGCACATTATTTCCATGGCTGAATTGGATCTCCTGATGCACGCAGCGCATATCCCCATCAGCTCCCTGTCTGTCAGTGTGAGGATGGTAATTCAGAATGGAGGGGGGCTGCGGAACAGCTGCTCTCGCAACAGACAATAATAATGAAAAAAAAAAATTACTAACCTTAAAAAAGTGGAAAGATGGGAGTAAATTGGGAACGTATAAAGCTTTGCCGGGGCCCTCTCCCGTGAATTGTTTCTCCTGACAAGCAGCTCATTGCATTTCCCATCATGCATCTGATCGGTCATTCAGAAACACAAAACACAAATAAGTCAAGTCGACCATCTGCTTGTTAGCAGAGACTATAAATGTGCCTCTTTTAAATAAACAATAAAATTACTCATGATGGACCAGAGACCACCTGAATGGAAAATCTAATATTTTGTGTTATTTAAGCTCTGTTTCTGTCAACTATCAAAAAAGCCTCTCTTTAATTTATTACAGCAACATACGCACAATATTCATGTCATACTCATTTTCTAAATCAATAATCAGCCCAGCATGCTTCATTAACAGTGACCAATCAGAGACGAGCTGGGGATCTCATTTTACAACATGAGCATTCCGAAGACATAAACCATCTGTTACTTGTAGAAACAGAAAAATCAAATTAATCCATTCTTATCATGCATTCAGATTTTAAAGCAATTAAAGATGTTCTCAGTCTAATCGCAGACACACAAGTAGCTTGGTAATGAGCAAGGCAAAGACTTCGGTGAACTTTCCAGTGTTCTCAGTGGCGCGTTTGGAAACTTTACAAGTCTTGCACACTCCAATGAGCCGTTAGCCTGTACAATACAGATGTTGGCAACAACAATGCATTTTTTATTAAGCATTTAATCATTGCGCAAACCCAGATTTCCCATAATAGGGGGCTCGAATTCAAAAATCCTGAGATGCCAAATCATTTACTGTGTAATGTTTTCTTTTTTAATTTAAGAAATAAACAGCTGCCAAAGAAGCGCAACTTGTTTTAAGATTATATTAAAAAAACAATGATGAACTAGAATGTTGAATTTACCTTAATTAAGCTTGGGGAGTTCTGCTTGCCCAGAATGCTAATTTGAGCTCAGATGTGGTTCTGGTGCTTTTCTAACCTCAGCGGGCCTGGGCATCAAACCCATGCAACCACATCTTATTGCAGCATGGGCTGTCCAATTAAACCTAAACTATGCATATAGATTCAACACAATATTTAATATTAAACAGAATATTGTCAATTTCTCACATAGGACCTCTGACCTTACCCTGTAATGTTGGATTACAGCTATCTATTTAGCTTTGGCACAGTTTAACACATGGGTTATTAATACATGGTTCAAATGTAACACCATCGCCTACTAATCTATAGCCATCACAGGTTTTTCTGTTATTTAAACCTTGTGAATATAACCTCACCATATTCATATGAGTGAATACGGTAATAGTATTAAAACCAATATTCTTTCATGAACCTCCTATACTGTACCTCAAAAAGAGGAACATCCAGACTGCCATTATTATTTTGATTAATTAATATAAGACTGCAGTTGTGGTTCAGTCCTTGTTCCTCCATACTGGCACCAGTTTAAATTCATGAGGTCCCCTCAGTGCTGGGGTTTGCTGGGCTGGCGACCAAACCAAGAGAGCAATGTGCTCATTGTTACGCTCCGACGGCTGCTCTCGATTTCAGAGCTATCAACAGCTGTCGATAGGAGATGTCCTGGACTCCTTCCATCAATCACAGACCGATTATCAGGAGACAAAACAAATAACAGTCAGCCAGACACACAGCCCCAGAGTCACACCAGACGCAACAAAACAAGCAGACACAAACAGGACTGAACTTCTCCGCACATTCAAAAAGCAGTTGTGGAGTGTTACAGTTCAAAAGTGTGGTGGTGTGCCATGGAGTTGTCCTGTATCGACCAATGAACAGTTCTCCTTTTTTTTACTAGCTTGATGGTTCTGACAGAAGCATTCCAATTTGTCAATTTATCTCCATTTGCTGCACTGTAGATCTCACACTTTCAGATTTGCTCAGACTATACTGCCAATACACAATATTGTTGTGTATGTTAAATCCAGGAATGCACTACAGAGAAAACTGATTATATTTGTTTTAACATCTGGTTTCAGGGGAGCAGACCTTTGTAGGGATGCACCCATTTGTCGGATGTGTGTCGGTATCAGAAGATATTGGCCTCATTGACTGCCACAGACCTATAGGCAAATAAGATAACATTAACAGATGGCAGTGGCCAATGCTTATCTTTTGTGGTGCATCAGTTTTGTGCTGGCTAAATGTGTTGGGTGTTTGCTCTCTGACTTGGACAACAGTAGCTGTAGTCTACCCAGTTGCAGGTTTGGAGAAGATCCAATAGGTGGAATTGTAATCATACCACCCATAACAACCACTGGACACAACTCTGGAATGATATAGAGAGCAACAGGTGCAGAGCGCACGTGTGGTTTGTTTTCAAATAAAAGTTAAAGAAAATGTCAGCTGTGTGCAGTATTTTACCAACATCGGTATCGGCATTGTCTATCGGCGAAATATGTACTTTAAACATTGATATTGTTATCGGCCCTGTGTTTTGCATCAGTGCATCTCACACCTTTGTGGTATTGTGCAACACAACACATTTATAGTACTGTATGTCTTACTATAATGCAAATCTGAAGAAAGGCAGGCATAGGCTACTGTTTGATTATACAGTATATTAAGCCAGGTCATGTAAATAATGAAGTCTTCTTTGGAAGCGTTATGCATTCCACATGAGTGTATTATATTTTATGTATTTTATGCTATAGTATTCCTTCCCAAAGATAATTATTCCGCAAAACTAATTAAATCAGTTTATTTTAGTATACAGTATGTATTATTTATGTTTTGACAGCCACAAGAGTTAGGTAGAACTTTTTGACTTCCCAAATATTGAAAGTGTTAATATTAAGGCTCATTTATTTGAATGTAACAGTAAAGTTATTCATTAAAACTTATTTATTGTTACAGTATGTCTGTGTTAATGCTCATTAATTATTTTAAGTTTTTGGCCTTGATCATTGTGCTGCTTAAACAATACAATGGTGAATTCAGCCATCTTACTGTAATAGACTTCTAAATGCGCAAATCTAAATGTTTATTGTACAGTATATTTGCATGAGTGATGTATACTGTAGTAGTATAGTAGTTGTAGTCGTAGTATACCCTCCATCAACATATAATGTTGCACTTTTAAAGTTACCAAAAAGCCATACCAATGTGTTGATATCAGGTTACAGTGATTGAGAAATACATGCTTTTGATTCTTATTCAGTTTCATTTTTTTTCTCGATAAGGATTTTTTCGGTATTGCAGTGGCACAAACAAACCCTTCCAGATGAAATGCATGGCTCTTACCAGTAGTAGTACAGTACAGACATACATCGTTGCCAACTCTTTCCCACCACTAGTCCTTGCACCATGTTAGCATCAAAACTATATGAAAATAAGATATACTATACTTAGATAGTTTACTATATAGGCATACTATATATATAGATACTAAGATATATAATTAATAGTTAAACAACAGTCTAATCAAACCAGACAAACTGGATGCTCTTGCCATTAGAGAGCTCTAATTACTAAGCTACATTTTAAGGTAAAGTGAAATATTTAAACAGGGAAATTGTCTTTCACTCGACAGATCTGAATACATTAATGTGAAGTGCTTTCATGGTAGATTGCATTTTTCTTAATCAAAGCTGTTACTAATTTAGAACTTGGATATCATGCCATACATGCACTTCTGCAGCGTAAGTAACCATAAACAGGTAAATGATGATGTCCTGTCGCGCTGATCATTAATCTAATAAAACCTTTTTCACATGCTGTATAACCCTGCATTTTACAGGGACTGTTCCTGCATGGGGTCATGTGTGAACAGGAACATGTCAATACACCTGTTCATCCACTCCCTCAAGTTCCCACCTCGTGACCTAGTAACAATTCATGGAAAATGCCGGTATGGCCGAGATGTGAACGAAAGCAGAACCAATGCAGGTACAAGTATTTCAATCTGAAGCAAGTGTTCACGTGGAGTGAGCAAACCAATCACAAGACTGTATTTAACAGTTAAAAATACATATATATTTTTTATGCCTTCAATTTTAGCCTACAACTTTACACTCATCTTGAGTTAAATAGATTGACTGGTTTTTCTAGACAATGAAGAAATACTATAAGCAACAATCTCTTTCGGTCATGTATGTTTCTCGTGAACAATATTACTGTAATTAATAGATTTGCGTTATTTATTTTTTTTATTATTATGCTTGGTTAGAATACAAAGCTAAAATGTTTGTATACTATTTGTAAGCTATAGCAAATTCACATACCGTAATGTTAGCAGTAATGTAGCAGCAATGTCCGCACAAACAAATAGCCCACAGCTGACAGAATAGTAAGATAGAATGTTTATGTGCTGCTTATACCGTATTTTATATAGAAATGCAAATTGTGCAAAGTAAGCTCAATAGTATGCTGTAAACTGAAGTCTCCTGAAAACTTTTATATGGAGCTTGACAGCATCCATAAAGTGTTGCATTAGCTACTGCCATCTGCTGGACTGTCAAGGCTATTGTACTAAGCCAGCTTTTAACCACGTCATGTATAATCAGGCCATCCATCCATCTTCTCCCGCTTATCCGGAGTCGGGTCGCGGGGGCAGCAGCTTCAGCAAGGGACCCCAAACTTCC
>JAODUH010000008.1:4454889-4475213 GCA_027564835.1 Typhlichthys subterraneus | reverse complement strand
GGGTAAGGACTCATTCCCTACCCAGAGTAGGCACTCCATCGGTTTCCTGCTGAGAACCATGGCCTCAGATTTTGCGGCACTAATCCTCATCCCAGCCGCTGATCATCCCAGCCACAGCCATGATCAGGCAAATGAGGTAAATGTCCCTGGATGGAGTGGTTTGTCTGAATAGAAAAGATGACTATATAGCTGTGCCTGGATGGTCATAATTTACCTGGCGCAATGTGTGGTAAGGGCCAATATAGAGTACATTGTACACATCCAGGCAGTGCTCTTAATTCAGAAGATCACCTTAACGCATTTCTGCACAATGCAGAGACTCATGTTCTTGAATTTACAGCAGAAATGCAGGTCCATGGGCACATACAGATGCTGTCAAATGGTTCTGCAGTCACACACACACAAACACACAGAGGGTAACATGATGTTTCCCTCAAGGCCTATCAATTCCTATGTGTAGCAACTACAGATTCCAAGCCACCATCAGAATCTAAACAAGATCCGTCAGCAATTAAGGGAATACGGGGGGACATTAGAAAGACGAGCTGCAATACGGCCTACTTTCCCATTCCCCGCACAGCGGGCAATGGGATAAGCCTGGCACGAAGGCACTCACGGAAGACCCACGCATACCCTGGGTCATCTATATTCCACCCATGCTATGGCAATATTGATATTGGCAGGCAGGCTGCTGATATTGGGTACGTAATGATGCAATTAAAACAGAAGCCATTTTACTATTATTGGCAAGCATGTCTATTTCCCCCTCCCATTTTAGGAGGCAAATATGATTTGGAAGCAAAGCAGAGAGATCCAGAGAGCCCACTCGTAATAAAGGAATTCATCTTGTCATATCAATGTCGTTTTTTGGTTCATCTGTTAATGCAGTTTATTAGAGATGTTTTTATGTATTTCCATAAATCATTTGTGCAAACACAATACTCTTTTTTTTGTTTGTTTAAAGTCACAATGTACGTCATAATTCACCTTGCAACAAAACATTGAGATGAGACTTCCATTTCGCTTAACTGCTCTCGAGTTGAGAATTGAATATATGCGGAAGAAATGTTTTCCTTATTCATTATTGAAGTCATCTGTGGAGATATGAGATTTAAGAAAGTGCCCGGAATGAAAGAAAAATGCAAATTAGTCCAATAATGTTGGTTTACGCACAGGTTATATACCTTGGAAATAAAAGACCTGAGTGCTTTTTGAGCCATATGTTGTTCTTTTTTTTTTCAAGAGGGGAGATGCTTTCATGTCACTTATGTTTCTGATTAGCAAAATGATTTATGCCACAATCACTCAAAAATTCAGCCGGCAAATGTGAAAATGCATTGTGACTCCACCAGATGTGCACAATAAAACAAGATTCCCATTGTAATCTCGGGTACTTAGTTTATATGACGCTAATATAAGGCACACTTGGATCTGGCAAAGTCACTGTTTTTAAAATTTGACTTTAAATGATTGGAAATAAATTGTATGTTTTATGCCGGATGGCATGAGTGGGTTGATAAATTAGGAACAGTTTTGTACCCTGACTTATCTACAAGACAAACCTGGTGGAGATCACAGGGATTAATTGCCTCAGAGGTGTGGAACGCCGCATTCCCATTCTTCCCTGTGCATCCCGCGCCTAAACAATGATTAATCACCCTTTAACTATTCTCCAGAGGACGTCGGCATTTGCCAAGCCGGGCCTTATCCGCCGAAATCCGCCTGTGCAGGTTGGGGAAGGTACTTGCCAGGTACAGGGAAGGCAACCTGTCCTCATCCGTTATCAGATTAGCAAAGTGTCAGGGAGCAGACGCAACGGAGCAGCGCTGTTGTTCCTAGCAGATCCCCGACAACTGCCCGCATCCCCCTCCCCTCCACGATCCACACCCACCCACTCCACGTGTTCGTCCTAAGCTGCTGTTCACTCCACGACCCCTCAGCCCGTCTCACACTCATCCCACCCTGTCACGTGGCCAGACGTCTCTGGCAGGCCTCGAGACTGCTCTGCTCCACCGCTGGTGGCAACGCTGGTTGCTTCGAGATCACGTGTCGCTGACTTATTGGGGCAGCAGGAAGTACACTTGATGATATATAATAGACACGTCTTCAAATGGCCTGACAAATTTGACTAACATTCCGACTTGACAATAGAACTTTACTATAAACAATATTTCCCTGAGCTGTAGGCGCTTTGAGGTTACAGGAGGTGAAAGATTGTATTTTTATCAATTTATAGGTGTGACATAAACCCCAAAGAAGGCTGTAAACTCGATAGCATAGGTCTAGGGCAGGATAGGTTTGTGCTTAGGTTGGTTCACTCCCATCCAAAAGGTTGTGGGTTTGATCCCCATGACTGTTCTATCTGTAAGCATCCTTGAGCAAGATACAGTACAGTAACATTTGTAATTGTACTCAATGTAAGTCAATTTTGATATCAATGACATATACTGTCTGTGCTCAACATTATGGTTGTAGAATTAATGTTTTAGACACACAGAACAAAGACTATTACATCACCAGGTTATTTTACAGTACCAAGGTTTTTTTATGTGTGTGAAAATTACATTGTAGAAATATACATTAGCATGTCAGGCTAAAATGAGAGCAAGACAGGCGTGAAATCCACTAGGTAACCTGTTTATACCTAATCGCCAAGTCAAAATGTTCAGTCGACGCAGTGGCATAATTGGCAAATTAGCTGTGGTCAGTTATGTAGCAAAATGGCATTAGCCTTTTAAGATTCCATGTCCCCTGCAGTGAACACAGGCTTGCTTGCACTAATGTCTGTCCCTGTCTGTACATGCATACTTTAAAGTGTAACTGCACCCTAAAATGTTTTATTTTTATTTTTTTGCTGTAAACTAAATAATAGGATTGAACTGTGATGAGACAATCGACAGATCAATGCTGGTGTTAATATTGACAAAATGCCAGTTTTTTGTTCTAAAAATTCCCCCTGGACCTGGCTGGTTTTCAACGGTACACCCTGTCCACTCATACTTTTAAATTCCATGCCGTCTAGATATCTCAGTGGCACAATGTGCTGCCTCTTTTGGTTTCAGAGGAGTGAGGCATACATTCAAAAGAAGGGGTGAAGCCAGTAAACACCTCGCAGTGAGTGCTGGGGAGTCCCCCACGGTATAGCCTCACACTCCAAGCCTTTATTGCTCACTTGTTCTCTTCTCAGATGGACCATGTCGCTGTCTCCATAGCACATCTCTGCTCTCTGTCAACTGTCAAAAGTAATTGTAGCTTTCACAGTATGTTAAAGCCACAGATACTAATTACTCAACATGGGCCATGTCATTGATAGTGAATTTAAACATATTGGCATGCTATGATAAACTGTGGTGCTCTACTGTTAAGCCTAGTCTGTCTTGTGGTACTGTATGTAAGTGTTAGATTGGCAGTGTAGTCTACTTCGTTAAAACACTTCAGAGCTCGTAGCAGCTCCCCATGCAGTGGGGCAACAGGAGATTGTGATCTGTAGCTTTGCAATTATTCACACGACAAGCTCTTCCCTGTGTATCATTGTGTATTAGCCTCATTCAAACACGTGACAAACACAAGCATTTTTGACACGTTTCACATATGTTAACAATGCCAATGTGTTGCTGTGGTGTAGAATTAAAAAAGACGTCTTAACACCTAGACACATTTTCATATCGCTACAATCTGTTATATTAAAATAAACTGAAAATAAATGTGATCCAATTGTGTTAATCAGTAAGATATTCTTTTTTAAATTGTGGGAGAGGTGAAATATCTGATGTTGTACTTTTTTGTTTTGTAGAAGTGCAGTCCAGTTTTGTTTTATGATTTTGTTTTTGTTATTTGTATGCAAACGATGGCTTACAAACAACTGTGAGACTGTAGCCAAGCTATTGTGTTCCAAACCCTAAATATTATGTATATTGTATTAGCTCATCCTAAAAAGTAACTGGACTGGAACCTATACTTTCACCAAAGTACAACAAATGTATCTGCTGGATTCCTATGTTTCTCAAAATCATGTCTATATGATTTTGATAGGAGGCTACACAGTTGAGGGTTTGATTAAAGTTAAATCTCATTTTAACACATTCACCCTTAACTTCTCACAGCACAACCAAGTCTATGTAATGTAGCCTATAGTTAATTATGTGGGCATTGAATTTGCTAATTAATTACTGTACCTTGTTTTGAACACACACTAGCCAAATGGTTTTCAAACCAAAACAAAGTGTTTGAGATTGTAGCCGCTGGACGGTTTCAGGGGTTATTATTGAAATAAAAAAATATATATATATATATTTAATTATTATGTAAATTGTCTCTTGTTAAAGAAATTTCTGAGAGGAACAGAACCTAGTAATATAAAGGTACAATATATAACTTAAATGTTTCATTAGTTATTCAGCTGGATTTAAGTTTGTTTATATATTTAATAATCATACTGTATGCACATTTATTTTGCATGATGTTATGCTATTAAATAAAACAACACATGGCTCAATAGGTTTACTACACAGAATCTTGTATGTTGGCTATATCTGTACCTCTTCAGTATACAAATCACATACCGACTAGCACATAGCCTGCATTTATTGAACACACTGTACGTTCAGACCTGAAGAGTTGATAGCACCTGGTGTAGACCTATTTGCACAACACCCCTCAACATCAAGGACCCTTACATATCTGCACAGGTGGCCAATGAATTATGGACTGTCTTCTTTAAGCATTAGTTCATTAACATTCAAATCATCCTCTTCTTTATACATTTGGAACTCAAATTCTGCTCCAAGAGCCAACATAATGTGTGGCTTCCACAAAGGCTCAAGAACACAAGGGTGCATTATTGTCGCTAGTTCTGCAAGAGGCTTCAAAAAGTTCAATAAACACATTTTCTCATTCAGTACTGGCACTAGTGGCACAACAGCTTGTCTCTTAATATGATTAGTTTACTAAATGTAACTAAATATCACGAGTAAAATTACAATACAGCATTGGTCCAACTACTCAACCACAAGTTGTCATATATGTGTGTACAGTACTGTATGCAATGCAGTGCAGCACAAATTAGGATTTCAACCATTCTTACAATTTTACTGTAGCAACAGGCTACAAGTTAAATTGTTTGGACAAAGGCGTGACAAGGTGCAGAGTTCTGTTAAAATGTGTCACTTTCTGCACCAAAGAATTAGGGGAACAGCAATTTGCAAAGGTAGCAGTTTATCACAAACCAAGGATTAATTGAAACTGAGAACTGTTAGCGCCAAAAATGATTTATTATACTTTGACTAAGCTTCTAACTATCCTCTAGTCCAGAATCAATTATTCACCAACTGTGTGTCTTCAAATCATTAATTATTCTGTGTGGAGCCCAAACTCCAGCCTGTCTCATGTAGCTCATGCAGCAGACCTCATAGTTGTAAGCTGCTGCTATGTGTCCAATGGAGGTCATTTACTGTTCTTCTCGTCTCCACCGAGCCTGGAGTGGGTCAGTTCCGGTCATTCACAGACCTTTGAAGGTCATGTTACATTTGCATTGATGAGTATAACTGTAATTACGTGGTCCAGATTTTAGTAAATACAGTATACTGTAGTTTTTAAAATATGAGATCACAAATCACATATTTCCGGTACTCACTTAAAATAAATTCAATAAAACCAAAAAAAATTCAAAAAATCTCAACCTCCACCAGTTTTTGACAACGAATTAGAAAACCTGATTGCAAATTGAAACTGAAACATATTTACTCAGTCCAGTAAACGTGAAGGTATTTGTCTTAAATGGCCGCTAACATACAGAATGCACTGTAGTGTATATGCAAATACGTCTGGTTAAATGGCTCATTTAACACTATAGCTTGATGGAACGATACTCTTTCTTTTCCCACTGAAAATATCAAAACATGTAACGATCTGAGACTCATTACTCTGCACAGTGAGTGAGGTATTGCCTTCCTGCCGTACTGTTATTGATATTTCCTGAAGTCTTTAGAAAAGGGAAAAAAACAATACATGGATCAACTTTCCTATCATTGCATGTGCTGAGGTACTTAACTTTGCCCACACTTAATTGTATTTCATTTCATCAGCCATGCTCTCTGTATCATATTGAAATACAGTCCACAAGTAGAGGCAACAGAAGGCACATTTCCTATTTTCCATTCAAAATGATTTAAGTTTTGCATGTGATTAATTCAGTGTGGTTTTAAAGTTCAGCGAGCAGCATTTTATCCGTTAAAGCTCAAGCCTTCTCATCCTTATAAATACAAGTCATATATAATGTGTTGCCTCCCTATTATTAATTATGGAAATAACACAACAAAAGCACATCCTAAATCCATTACTGTTGTAAGCTAGACTTGTCTCAATAAATCAGCATCTACAATCAAAATTGAAATAATTTTTTATGCATAATGTATGTGCTTGTTGCCACAACATCTGTTCATTATGCGGAGTAATGCATTCTTGTAGTTTTTAAAAACTTCAGTCCTATAAAATAATCATAATGACTGCTTCATTACGGCATGCAAGGAGACAGACATAGACTTTACAATACGCCTTATGATTTACGGTTTCATCTACTTTTATAGTCGAGTCAATCACAAGTTTGAAGTGAGAAGTGCGGGGGTGGAGACATGAAGGCAGATGTTTGTGAGAACACATACAGTAGAATCACAAAGTGAGTCCATCATGTAGCGACTGGATAGGCTCTGACCTGAACATGTTTGTAATGAAAGGTACACACTCACCCTTGTGGTTTAAACCAGACCTGCACCTGCCCATCACCTGCCGCATCTGTCAGTGATCACAACCAGCGTCACCTGCTGCCAGTGGTGCCTTCATCTGTGGCGTTGGTCATTGTGTATGTGTGCGTGTTGCTTTCAGCGCGTATTCCTGCTTCTTTGCTGTACATTAAAAACGAGACGAGCACTCCGCTCGTTGTAGTTCCAACCCACCTTTTCTTGACTCCTCGCCCTGCGCCTGCACCCACAGCGTCGCTTTACACCCTGTGTTCGGTAGTGGTGGTTTCAAATGGCTGGCTGACCTTATGACCTATATTATTAGAGTTATTATTAAAGATAAGCCCTTATATCTACTAATAATGTATGCTATTTATTATCTTCATATCACAACAGACTCCTAAGAGGACAATAAATTAAATCCACTATTTGTTCCCCAGATCAATTAGATCACCTGAGATACATTCATCTGTATTCTCATCCCCCAGAAGACGGGGGCAGCTAATTCATTCAGACCAGACAAACCTTTAGATCTTACATCAAGCCCTCTCGCCCTCCAATATACATTTAAAGTGTTTCCTCCTATTTGCATCCAGCCATTTGCAAACAAGCCTTTGTTGTAACTTCTTAAAAACACAAGCACCCAACATATTATTACCTATCAGGTCTGTCAATCTGACAGATGGCCAAGATCCAGTGTGGGACGCACTGCAGGGGGCCGACGCCAAGACACCTGTATCTTCCTCACTCACCTCAAGACATGAGACTTTCCCTTATCATCATCCTCACTGTTATGCTAGCCAATAGAACTTAAGACAGTGCCAGCCCACAGTTCTCTTCTGTATAAAACATGCCCATTTTTGATATGGGGTAGGCTATTGGTTGTGTTTCTCTGGATGAACTGACTGGGTGATCTCTGTCTCTATATTTTCCTCTGCTTCTGTCTTTGTCATTATGCCATGGTATGCTGTGTCTTGGGAAATAATTCAATGCATATTGCTACTTGCCTCATAGTAATTTTGTTAACCATAAACTACCAGTCTGTTATAAAAAAATGTATACCTGATCATATTCACACCATTTCGATGAATTAAATATACAATTGTTCAACAAACTATTTTTTAAATTAGTCTCCACCAGTAGCCAGCTCTGCCCCTCTCTTCACCAGAGTGTCCAAAACATGCAAGCCTCAGATCAGATGATACGATCACAAAATAGATCATCGACCTTCGACCTAGGATGCTTTGGTACCACGTACACTTATTAAGTCCAACAACAAACGCCCAAATGGGGGCTTGTTAGTATCCCCACACCAGCCCGGCACCTCAAACTCTGTGCAACTCCAGAGTAGAATAACGTCCATCCCCTATCCAGGAGAAGGGTTCAAGAACCAAGACTATGTGTAGAGGTAAGCCCCACCAGATCTAAATGGTAGCTCTCCACCTCCCGCACAAACTAGCCTTGGCTTCCCGGGTCTGGTCCGCGGAGGACCCTGATCTTCACTGCCACCCATATGACAGTGCACCTGACCCCCACGGTTCCTCCCTCGAGTGGTGGGCCCACTGCGTAGGATGGAAAAGGAAAGTGCTACGTTGCTTCTTCGGGCTGTGCCCGGTTGGGCTTCGTGGCAAACCCAGCCATAAGGCACTCGCCAGCGAGTCCTCCCTCTGGGCCTGGCTCCAGACGGGGATCCTGGGCTTCCTCCGGGCAGGGTAACTTCTCCTCTCTTATGTTCTTTCATGAAGGGTCTTCTGAACCTTCTAGTCTGGCCCCTCACCTGAGATCACTTTGCCTTGTCAGACCCTACCAGTAGCACAAGGCTCCAGACAACACAGCTCTCAGAGTAATAGGGACACCCAAACATCTCCACCACGATAAGGTGATGATTCCCGGAGAGGGACACCATTACTGAATATGTTAAAGGTCTAATGATGGCTAAAAGCCATACATAATACAATAGATAGATAATAATACATATAATAATACATCCTTACACTGTGCTCCATATAGTTCAGTTCCAATATGTCAGTTTAGAGGGACATCAGTTGTATCTGGCTAGTATAAGTACTGTATAGTCAAGAGCTGCTGTTCTTTTCTCTTTCTGATGGAACCAGATAACGTTGTCGTATCGTGGCAACAGCATTTAAATGCTGTCAAGGTGCTGTTAACATCTGACATGCACTGTAGAGACAAGATTACATTCTTAAGGATTTAAGAGGACGGTGGTTTGAAATGGTTTGCACATAAACTGTTATTTCTTGTGTCACAGTACTAGTTAGAGTGTTAGGATGATTAAGAGGAATATTCTGTAGCTCCGGTGTGCCGCTTTGGGACTGTTATCTCTGCAACACATAAATCAGACAGAGAGACATATACTTCTTCCCTCTGAATGGAACATGACAGGTGTCTTTACATTCCCATTTCCAATGCAGATAACACATCGCTCTTGATCCAGCATGCCATGCTAAGGAGATGCCGGCTGATATGAATTGAACTGTCAATAATGTTCGTAGTGAAACTCATGGCTTTAAAGAAGGCCCCAAAGATGATTTTATGTTGTGTTGTGTTTATGAGTGGATGGGTGGTTGATGAATGGAATTACTTGTGTTTTGAAGAGGTGATTTACAAATATAATGTGTTCTGATAGTTTTTTCTTTTAAAGACTAAACAAAAACAGTTTAAAATTTCAATTTAGCTTGTGTTATCTAAAGCCATTTACTGTTCACGTTTCTTGCACAATTACTACTAGCAGGTATATTGTACTAAAGGATCAAAAGTGAATCCTTTTTGTTGGATACTTATTTACTTATATACAGTATATATACTGTATATATATATACGGTTTGCGTGTATGGGTGATGCATTACAGCAGTTGTACAGTGTGTTTAGCTTTAAAATGTACACAGTAGTTTCTGTACCTCAATGCCTTTACATGCTGATGTTTGCATCCACATATTTGGTCACTGTATTTCTCAACCTCCACCAGACTAGTCTTCATTGCTTCAAACACTGTATATTTGGTTCAGATTTGGTACAGTAAGAAAACATAGTACTTTGTTATGAGCATGTGAACTCATAGTGAGGTGCGGAAGTCGAAGGTTTACTGAAGTTTAAAATTGCTTAATGTTTTTGTCATTAATGTGGGTGGGAGTTCCCATTATTACAGTGGATTTGTGTCGTAGAACAGGGGAACATAATATGCTAGAACAATCCATGATGCATCCATGATCCATGATGCATTTACAGTATCATACATTAATACTGCATCAGCTGCTTCAGACGATACTTTTGTTTTATTAATGCATGTATTTATTTAATTATGATTGTATTTATTAATTCATTTTAGAGACAGAAACCACTCCTGTCCTACTTTCTAAATGTAATTATAATAAATAATAGAAATAATACAGAATGCAATTGTAAGGGGACAAGCCACTTTCTATATTATAAAAATATTGTTCTATAAATATTTTTGTCCAATTACTAATTTCTCCATCCTGTATACTCCTTGTACCACGTTGCTTTGTATACCAACAAAGCAACATACAGTAAACTTTGGGTGTAGCATAATGCTGCTGCAATACAGCATTTCTGACAATTTCTCACAATTTACAATCTATCAAAGTGTTATTTCATGTATGTTGTGTGACCAATAATGTATGTCTTCTTACTGGTTAATAACATGGCTTTACGAGCGTATGAAAAAAAAAAAACTACAGTACAGATCTAAATCTAATATCCTTGTCTGACTTGACTTAAAAATGCGACCCAACACCACAACAGTGTGGGATCTCAATGCAATAATCTCAAATTAAGTCATGAATAATGTAAGGGAAAGTCATGAAGAAGAATTAATAATTCAAAAGATAAATAATTTACAAAATAATCAAATAAATATATAATGACATTCCATAAATAACGCAATGAATGAAATCATTCAACCAGGTATATAGCCTGATGCTAGAAACAAAACAAACAAAATGTGTTTGCCTATTTTCTACATTCAATGTGTACAGTATATGGTTCATACTTGGTTTGACATATTCTGTATGTACATATATTAAATCTATTAGATTAAGTACAAGTAATAACCTCCTTTCTCAGATTTAACTCAATCAATTTCTACCAAAATCACCAATCACGCTGTGGTGTGACTCTAGAAAAAGAGAGCCTAGTCCATATGAGTTCATTTAGATACGGTAACCTACAGTAGGACCTCAATGCAAGTTAAACATATTCAGGCAGGTAGTTTATCAAGAAGCTGCATGATGCATGGACGTACTTTAATTGTATGGATCAATTTACAGAGGTACGCTGTTTTCTTTTGGAACATGTTTTGTCCTGCTATGTATATTGAAAAAACTAAATAAAAGCATTTTGTTTCACATTTACTGGGGGAGATGACACATTTGCATTTGTTCTAGATTATTACTGATGAGATTGATCTGTACTTTGTTCTTGATGATTAAAACTAAAGTTAGCACTGTATTCTGTAGGTAAAGCTTTGAGTCTGGCTAGTCTTTCCAAGTGGTGCCCGGAAATCCAACAACTGCTCTCTCAAGCCATTAAAATCCATTCACTCTTGGTGATTGCAGACAATGAGGATCCAGACCAAAAAAGAGGTGGCAGACACAAAAGATTAATTAAAAAAAAGAAGCTGTACAATGGACACATGAATTGTTTCATTAGAAGCCAGTTGTGTCGCTGCAGAAACGCCAAGAAAATATGTATGAGGGCCCGGGATGGACAGCGCTTAAGATAAAATAGTCGCAAAATGTGCAACGGACAAAAACAGGCGATCTGGAATGAAGGAGAGGCCCCTAATGAAGCCAGCTGGTCTCAGTCCAGGCAGGCAGAGGAGGGGGAAGGATTGATAGAGCGAGAGACCCACGGGGGTGGGTGGGGAGAGAAAGAGAGAGAGAGAGAAGGGAGGAAGACGTACAGGATGTATGGCCGCCCAAGCAGCTCTATTGTATCAGGAGGCACCAGTAGGTGTCTTTCTTCCAAACTCTGTGGAAAAACCTCAAGCCATGCCAAATACAGCACGTCTGCTAATCGTGCTGCAATTACTAGCCTAATAGATGTTGGTTTTTTTTTTCTCATGCCCCCCCCTCCCCATCTCTTCCTGCTCACATCCGCCATGTTGGAAGGGAGAACATTCTTGTATACCACCACCATTTTATCCAGTCGACTACTTTGTTGTGTAACTAGTTCTTATGACCAACACCGTCCACTGCAGTGGAATCAGTACTGTACTTTAGTGTTTTGATGGATGTGCGTGTTTATTGGCTTGCACTGATCATTACCCCTCTCCCTACAGCCACATTCATGTAAAATGGCAGGATTTTGGGTTATGAAAGTTAATTTGGAAAATGTAGTATATTTCATAACCATCATTGTCAAGTTATTGCCAGACTAGGCAACACAATAAGATACCATTAACAACATTCATTAGGCACAAAACAATACACTCACTTGCCTTTCTATTTCTAGTTGCAAATTTGTAGTGACAGAGGAGACTCCTAATATGAAACCTTGACATTGACAAGAGCTCTCGCTCTCTTAAGCGTTAGGTCTTCAAAAACAACCTTTTCTTTAATATTTTAACTGAATTATAGAGCATTACCATAATACAGCCCCATGCTTAGAATACAGTTTTCACACAACACTTTTTAATTAATGCATTAGTTTAAAATGTAGAATTACCGTTTGGGTATTTATAGACACTGTTTGGAGCTCATTATTAACAGTTGTTTTTCTATTTTTGTTCGGCCTCTTTGTCATTCATCACTGATGAATGTGTTAATTTAAATCTCTACAAATTGCTCGATTTAAAAGATTGGTTTTTAGACTAGAAAACAACTTCAATATATTTGCTGTATTCAGGCAATCGTGTGTGGGCAGGTATCAGCACCAGCCCTCCAACCCTGGACGTTCTGCCACCCTAGGCAAGACAAAAAATGCTGCTTTCGGAATTGTACTGTAAAATAAGCTTTAGCCTATGTCAATGACGCAGCCTATAGTCAGCTAGAAGCTGATACACCGATACTTCTACACAGCCCTGGCGCCGTAAATATGAACATGTACATAGTGACGAAAACCGCTCACATGAACAAAACCATAGCACTTCGCTTTGCTTCAGAATGCGTTTCGATGTGTGGAGCGGTGCTGCAGAGGGCCACTGATGGGAGGAGGGATATTGTTAGCAAGTGGCGTAGCCAACACGCATTATTACTATATTTATTAATAGTAACATTACAGCAGTGGCTTAAAATGCTTTTAAAATGAAAAAGAAAATGGTTTATTGTATTTGCAACAATATATGGCTTAACAAATATTGTGACAGGCAACAGTACAATAGGTGGTTGATTTGTTTGATTTGGCTAACCTCAATATTTTGGCATTGATTTTAATTGAATGACATCTTTATGGCACAGGCCTGTCACAATAATTACTTTATCAACTTATCATAGGACGATTAGTGACCTTAATATTGCCCATTTCGCCAGGAAGTTTGGAAGAATTATTAAGGCCTTTTGACACTAAGAAGGATTTTATTTGCACAACCTTAAAATTATTTTAAATATAATAATACTAACTGCAAATTAGTTTTTTATCTGTTTCAAGGTCAATTTCTCATACTTTTGCCTAGTGATGAAATGGGCTTAACAATACAACAAACAAATATGTCACATGGCAATTTAGCTGATCAACCCTTATTTATATTATTTATACTTGCTTTTAAAGATGGCTACCATGCGTAGCAGGGGTGTATCCTGTGTTCCTTTGGAGCGTAGTTTGTGCTATATATCCTGGATATATTTTAAATCCTCCAAGCACACACAAGCAAGCAGGCAACTATATGAACAATTAATTTTGCGACGCAGCCGATTGTCTACGTGTATACGAATTGCGCAAAACCAAGTATATCAGGGCCTTAAAAGTTTTGTTAAATGCCAAAAAGTCTTCAGAATTAAGAAAACATATGGGATTGTATCGCTGCAAACCTCAGATATATTTACAGTAAGTTAATTTCAATGTGATTTTTTGGTATTATGTCTGAAGAATTCTTGATATGACTCTGAAGTCAGTGTCTGAATATTATTATTATTATGATTTGTTGAATGGGTGTATTTGCAATAGTATGCTATTATAGTATCATATCAATGGCATTTATTCATGCAGCATTGTTTAATTCTTCATGATACAAACTAGTTACTATTTAAAATAATTACAGTATATGGTACACTCTAGTGCATATGCAATGTTTTCCATCATTGTATTGGTTTGTGTTAAAATAAAAAAATTGTAAATATAAGTGAATCAATTGGATTTTAATGACCAGTGACTTCTGGTCTCATTTAAAATTTCAACACTCCATCTGCGTTTCATTAGTATGGCTTTTGATGATGAACCGTCAGCAACATTTTAAAATTGTGATTGTTGAAAGCTAGACTTCCATGGCTTAGCGTTGATCTCATTTGGGCTAAAAATGCTCCTTGGGTTCAAATCCTTAACAGTCCCTTTGCCTGTTTATAATCCCTGCAATTTTCTCAAGTGATGCTTGCAGTAGGCAGATTGTATAATCAGCACAGCTATACTTAATAAAGTTCCATCAAAAACCCACTTTTCATAATGCATAAACCTGACACCAGCTGAGATCCAAAGAGGTTCCTATTGTTATTTTAGGCTATTTTTTGTAGCTGCCATGTTTGTTCTTTGGGGGAGGGGGAGGAAATCAAATGTAAACACTCAGCCTCTTAGATGATTTAGTGGAGTTATTGGTTTTGCAAATGTTTGAATAACTCCTCAAATACCTCCTGCACTCCATGGGCTTCCAACACTCATCACAGCTCTGGAGCAGACTGATCGTTTGCTTAAATGAAGGAGCCCCTGTCTCCACATGTTTGTATGAGCTGTAATGACACTGCACTCTCAGCAGGGCCATGCTACTCCACATCACAGAATTGTGGGGGACTGCTGGGCTTCCAGCTTGCCATGGCCCCAGCACATTCCTCTAGTTGCACGGACCCATTTCTCCAGTAGGGTTCTAACAGCAACAATGCCTCTTCCTGTGGTGCCATTTGTGGCGAGGCCAACAGAACAAGCAGCTGCATGGGTACTTATGGCACAAGATGCTTGTTAGGAACGTATTTTGTTATTTTGCATTTAAATATGCAATTCACAGGTAATCTATCTATGATACCAGTAATTATTTTGTTTATTATTTATTTTGTTTGTTTGAAAAAAGTGAGGTAACACTATAATGTCCTGTTTATAAACTATGTATAACAAACAAACATTATCATGAAAAAGATAAAAAGTTGCTTATGCTGATTTCAGCTGTAATAAAGGCATTCTCAAAGAATGCTTTCTAACTTTGAGCTCAAATCACAACAGTATCGCTTCTCGGTCCTCCGCGGCACCGCCTCACACATCGAAATGCATTGTGCTACTGCTTTGTTTATACGAGTCTTGTTTGCCACTTTGTTTATGTTACGGAGCCAGGGCTTTGTGGAAGTATTGTATAATTTTTTCAACACGCACAAAGAACGATAAGATAGCAAAATGCAAGGAGATATTTGGTGAATTTGACAAAAAATGTATTAGCTTAATTTAGATTGCAATAGATGACCTTAAATCTTCAATACTGTATATGGAATGACAATATACTCTACATGTCAGGGGAATAGCTATTATGGTTTGGTAAAATAATAATGCTAACATAGTTTTAAAATGTAAAAAAAAAGTAAAATCTTAATACTAGAACCACCAAGAATATCTGTATACCTAAAACCACCAACAATTCAAATTTACCCGTGTGCCTATACTGTGTTTCTAGTTCCAAAATGTACAAAACTTTGTTTGTATAATTGTCTGTGTTTTGGTGCTCTCATTTTAGATTAGATTTTTCATTTTTATTAATTATTTGAATGGTTCTAGTGTTAAATCTGTTTGTTTTTGTGGAGAACTCAATGTTCTCCATGTTTCTTTGTAATAACATCAAGTGTCACCTTTTATTAAAATCATGTAATATGTTTGTGGTTCTTACTGTAAGGTAAAATCAGGTTATTTGCATAAGTAAATAAAGCTTTATGCCCAGATTTATTTTTATCCAATAATTGAAGTGGTTAGACTGGCTTGCACATACGTAGACTATACTCTACCACAACAAACCCACCCCAACAATAAAACAAACAAACAAACTACAAAACAATAAAAATAAATACTTTCCCAGAGTTGAATGGAGATGAGAACAAACAGCCATTCTCCAAATGCACATGAACAACAATGGAGGAAACAATGCACAAATGTCTGAAAACAGAATGTTACTGACAAGACAGAAAGGGAGGCTTTGACGACAGCGGAGGGCATTGTCTGCGGATCACATGGAAATGTGTATGGGAGGCGTGTTCTTCAGTGTAAGTACACTGTTAAGTCATCAGCAACAGAATATCATTTGTTTCTTGGGTAAGAGAGAAAGAGGGAAGCAACACACAGAGATACACGAGAGAGGGAGGGAGAGAGAGAGAGAGAGAGAGAGAGAGAGACACACACATAGAGCCTCATGGGGGATCAAGGAGTTACATTGCTTTTGTCTGTGCGAAGCTGCTGTGACGCCCATCTGAGAGCTCTGACAACGGGGCGTTTCTGCTGGGCCACCTGGGAGTTTAGTCTCTGAGCATAGTGCCAAGTAAAGGGCCCCTGGGGGCCTTGATAAGGGCTGGGCCCTGAGAGATCAAAACACATTGAGAACCGTAAATGACTCTATCAGGAATAGGTAGGATTAATGGTGCGAGTGGTGTAAATCATCTATTATATATTTATTATATCTATTATATGACACTATACCGTATACACATGCCATATTCTGTTGTACTTATTGTATACCACAACGCTAATATTTGGCATGGATTTTAGATTGACCTACTGTAACAAAACAAACCTTTAAATCATCCTTTTCTTGTTTTGCTTTGACAAGATTGCATACTCTCAGGCACCGGAGTGCTGTGTGACCGACTCCTCAACTCCTTTTGCTACAGCTCTTACTGGCTCACACTGATCACATCGTCCCTGACAGATACCTACAGTACACTTAAGCGGACACTTGTTTCAAACATTTTAGTAACCTGGGGTTGCAATGTGAAATTCTGGGGGCTCTATTAGTCTTCTCTGGTCCAATTTCTTGGACCCGATCCGAAAGCATCCCAAAGCATTTTTCACCTGACCCGATTTGCATAAATTAAAACCCATAAACTGAGATCCGTTCCGGACGGACATGACGACAACCAATCCCGTACCCGAAAATTACTGTGGATTTTCTTTTTAAATGGACCCATACCGTTCGTGTCCAAAAGACCCGCTGAGTACCGAAATAATTAACAGATCCTTAAAATTGTGTCACAACAGGCGACGCCATGTCGCCATCAATAGTCAAAGAATAGTGCAGAAAAGTTGGCTGAAGAACGCAAAGGTTCCCACACTCAAACTGCCATCAAATGATAAAAGGAAGCAAAATAATTTCAGTCAGATTTGAGTTAATAATTTAGATTTACCAACGGAAGCCAAGGCTGGACCTATTCGATGTTTCAATTTGTAATTACTATTATGGACGATGGTCAGATCCGCAAGCAAGTTAAAGTATAAGCAAGTTGCATATACATGTTCAGTGGCGCTGGCAATAGGATTGCTCACCAGCGCCACTGATCCTGCTGTTTTGTGAAACAATGACCAAAAAATGCTGCTTTTTTCAGTTTCAACATTTTGTAATTGCTTATTTTTATATACATATAAAAACGTAAACATATTTATTAATGAATTATTGGGTCCAGTTAGTTAATCACATTTACCTGAAAATCATAGCACTTATACCAGACCCGTCCCAA
This sequence comes from Typhlichthys subterraneus, assembly GCA_027564835.1. NCBI lineage: Eukaryota > Metazoa > Chordata > Actinopteri > Percopsiformes > Amblyopsidae > Typhlichthys > Typhlichthys subterraneus. The sequence goes on along the minus strand of JAODUH010000008.1, from coordinate 4,457,593 downwards.
ATCCAAGTCAAACATTCAAAGATGGATCCGACCCGGTCAGGTCCCGGATCGGGTCTCGGAATTTCGGGTCTCGGAGGACCCATGAAGACCTCCATGCTCTATATCACAATAGATGTTTGTACCTTTAACTTGTCTTTAATTTTGAGTATTTCCTCTTAATATCTCATGGTAAGCTATTATTGATCATTAAAAAATGTGGCTGTGCCTCCAAAAAAAAACAAGCCCACCAACCTAAAGCTTGTTAAAAATATATATAAAAAGCTTAACACTATTTCTTTAACACAACAGTAATGTTGACTACAACAATACAACACAGCAGCTTTCAGTTCTGTCACTCAGGGCTCTATCTTATACCTGGCGCAAAGCAGCACCAAGCGCAACGCATATGTCTTTGCTAGTTTCAGACTGACGAAGTTGTCATTTTCCCATCCGGCTTCTCTCCCTGTTCATATCAACTGTATGGGGGGGGTTCATTTTTAACTGTCAAATTATTAATTTACAAAAGCGTATTGCTGCCACACTAGAAAAAAAAATATGGATCAGGTATCACGTTATAACATGAAAGGTTTCACGTTATGAATTAACGTTGTGTGTGATATCGCTCATTTAGCTTAGACTACACTTGAGCATTAGTCAATTTGCTTGGGTTGAGCTTGAGTGTGTGCGCAGACCAAACTAGTAACAGCCCTGTAGCAAAACGTCTGCATCCTAATGCTCACAATCCCCAAGTTAGCATAGCCTGTAACCGAGAATATGGACGTAACCCTATCAGTCTATGGCTCTGCTAACCCTCCACAGTAAGGACAGGTGCAGATGATAATGCTGATGTGAGCCCAGCCGACACGGCGGCTTGGGTGTGCGGCATGTGTGGTTCTTCTCTCCCGTTCATCCTTTCGGTGCCGCCAGTTTAGGTCTACACTGCACCGAAAAGGTGAACGGGTGGGGGATACGCCGTAGCACGGTGTATGCTCCGGAGTCGGCCTGTAGTGTAGCCCAATATGAATGGCAGAAACCTCAAAAATACCTTTGTTTTGGCCCATATGGATCGATGCCAGTTCATTGCAAAACGCTAAGCTATATAGCATTAGCCTAGATCACCGCAGGATGCCTACCGTATGCCTACGGTGGAATGATTAATGTGAAACCGCTCTATTTTTTTCTTTACTTTTTCATGGCAGCAAAACTCTCCTGTATGAATTAATGTGTAAATATTATATAATTTTAAATGTATCTCTATAAATAAATGGTTGGCCCGATTGGGCCTTTAAGGTATGCATCCAGTCTAAGCTTGTTGGTTAGGTCTTTTCTAATGTACTAAGGGTCTTCTAAGGGAAATTATAAAGCTATAGGCAGAGTACATGGGGCACACAATGCTAAGATACATTCAGGAGATAAGAAAATGATAAGCCTTGTATAGCACACACATCCACTTTCTTCTCACTGATTTGCATTAATAACCTTAATTTCCAGGCATAATATGTTCATAAAAGCAGAGTCATTAAACTTTCTATTTCCTATGCAGCGTTAGTGCTTCACATTTAGCAGCATGAAGGAGAGAGAGCTCTTTTCCCCTGTGGAACAGTTGCATCTCTATTTGCTGTCCCCAGGGGAACAGCACCTGTCAGATAGCTCTCCCTTCGTACTCTAAGGGAAAACACTTCATTTGTTTTGTGTCAATTTCCCCAAATCCCACTTCGCTGTTGTGTCTCAGCCCACTTGGCCTTACCCTTGCTCTCCCTGGTGAATACAATGGATGGTATTACTATCTCCAGACTAAAAGACAACTTCAACAGTCATCTAGGCCTAAAATAAAGTCATATGGAGATAACACGTTTTTCCCCAGTACTGTATCGTGAAACACACACACACACACACACTCTACTATACAGCCATTCATCATTAGCCCAATATGGGGTACCCAGAATAGAAATGTACAATATGGTGTGTGTATGCTGTGTGTAGTAACAGTGGTTAAATATAAGATTATGTAAATACAGTACATGTAAGTAATGAGTATAATCAAAAAGGTGAGCAGACATGTGTGCATCCACCTGGGATGAGCAGCAGGCACAAGGTACCTCGTATCGTTTCACTAGCAGGAGAGCGTCACGCCTTACATGTACAATATGGAGGGGAAGATCATTCTTAACAAGTTTCAAAACAAACTTTCTTTGTGTTTACATCTGTCCTACAGTAAATGTGAGGTTAAGTGTTTTGTTTCAGCACGGGTGTGTTGCCACGTACGTAACAGGCTCTTGGAGAGCATCGAACCTCTCCTGCTCAAGGCCTGATGGTTGAGTGGTCACCTCACACATCTTGCGCCCTCTTTTCAATCTTCTCCTTACACCGCTTGATATGACTTTTGTTCAGAACCGTGCTTCATGATGTTTTCAATGAAGGAAGAAATGGGCTGTAACCTGGTCACGTTAAAGACACTTTGACCTTCTTATGTTTGGGATGAATTGCTAACAAGACAGTTGAAAACAACAAATGAGTTGCGGGTGCAAAGGTTTATTAATGTCGGTCACCAGCTCTCGAGGATGCTTTCTGTTAGCAGTGTCATATATTTACAATATTTTGTGAAATTGAGCTATAACTGTATAACACACTGCAGTAATGTTGTGTACCTGTATACACACTGCATTAATGTTGTTTAACTGTATACACACTGCAGTAATGTTGTGTAACTGTATACACACTGCAG
>JAODUH010000008.1:4437834-4450114 GCA_027564835.1 Typhlichthys subterraneus | reverse complement strand
CCGCATTTACCGCTGCTGCTGGCAGTTGTGTCTCTTTTGTCTAGCACAATCCTGTGCACACACACACACACACACACGCTAAGGAATTCTGGCCTCAGTTCGGTCCCCCTGCGAGATGGAGCCCCCAAGCCTTTGGAGACAGCGGGGATAGTTGGCTTCTCTAAGTGGGGCTATGTAAATGTAAACACACACACACACACACCAGCATTTGTCTGGTGAGCCGCACCAGCACTTACATACACACACACACTGCAGCCTCTCTCTGTACCACTAGGTGTCGCGTTCCATATCGGTGAAAGCCTCATCCCTCACACTGAGGGACAGGGAGGTGAGAAAGATGGGGATATGGCGACAACCACACCACACCTGGGTTAGAGGACATGGACAAGCAATTGAGAGCCATGTTTGATGGAGTAGTGGAATGAAATGTGAAAATGTGTTCCTTTGCTAAGAGTGGCATTGTGGCCTATAGTAGTTATACCTAACATACTGTGTTACCATACCTTGTGTTTTCAGGAAAACATTTTCATATAGCACATCTCTAGCAAATAAATATGTCTAAAACACATCTCCTAATTTGCCAACACATTTTCAAAAGATCTTGTTCAAATCAAATGTGGATACAGCATATTTTAAGGTTTATAGACCTACAAGTATATTAAATCCAAAAGGATATGTACAATACAGAATGTACCTGCTTTAGAGGAAATTGTCGTCACTTGATTCTTTACAGGTATATTATGAATGCACTATAAAACTTGTTACTTAGTCTTCATGTTCTAAAAACTAAACATTGGACAGATTTGAGGTTTCCACAAAAATAGCCTCTAGTGTGGGAGGATATTTGAGAGGAAGTTGAAGCTTAAACATTCTTAGTGCAATGTCTTCTTCTTTTTTTTCTTTAGACATCACAAACATGAAACCAACAGCTACTTTGCATTTGTTATCAATGTAATTCAATTGTCTATTGTGCTGATAAACGTTTAAATGCTACATTGCAGCTAAGGTGACAGTAGGTGTGTTAAGTAATGGCTGAACCCGCTTCCAAATTTAACAAAGACGTCTATTCAAAAACAGGAAAAGGGTGTGCAGGTGTCTTTTCACTTTATTCATCTTTTTCTTTGCTAAATCATTAGCGTATTTTTTTTGTTTGCCAAATCATTGAGTAGGCGCCAAAACTAACAATTAAACTATTGTTAAGCCAACTGAGAACTGATAAAACTGTATTTAGATAATATAATATTCAAATATTATTTGACAAAAATTAGTATTAAAACATTTAACCCGAAAGCATAGCAGGCACCTAGCAATTCAAGTATAAAATAAAAACCACAATATTGTTAATGAAGCTGCAATGTATATTGCAACATATTTCCAATATATGTGAATAACTGAAGTGAATTCACTGTTATCAAGACTTAGGAGGATAATGGTGCAGCCATTTTGTTGGCCTTCAGCTGTGGGTCTAACAGATGCAACACATCTGCAAGAAGGCACTGTAATCTTATTTCAATAATAAAATAATAAAAATGTATGTTTCTACAGTATACAAGTATAACACAGGAGTTAATCAGTTTGCTATTATGTAAACTTTCAGCTTTAGATTAGCTAGACTTGGTTAGCAACACTAAGGTGACTGTAGTGTGTCTTTGATGAATGCTTCAACACCGGGTCCAACAGATGCTGCTTGTCCGCATGTTCTTCCCCTCTGCCAGAAATATTGGGCTGGGAGTTTAGAAAGGATATCTATAATTTATCGTAACAAGTGACAGTTCGTATGCTGCTGCAACGAGGAGTCACAAGCACAAGTGCATCGACGTCAGCGAGGTAGGCCAGCCTGAAGCCATCGCCTCTTCCCTCCAAAGTGGAGTAGGAGGAAGGTAGAAATTGGAAGGGAAAACATAGCAAACACCAACACACTAACGCACATATCCCCAGTGCCACACTCTCTTGGTTTCTGCCAAGGAGGAAAAGAGAACCTCCAGTGTGGCATAATGACTTTGCAGGGAAACAATAAGAAATAAATACCTTGGAGCTTGTCTATTAGTCAACACTTAAAAATCGTTTTCCCCCACCACCACCACCACCAACCTCTCTCACTTTCCTTTCCTCTCTCTTTCCCTTAATGAGCCTCTTGTTGGAAGGAGCTTGCGGTAACTAGGGCCTCCGCTCTGCTTCACGCCGCTCGAGTAGGAGAGTGTTCCCTGTAATCACGCCGAGGCTTGAGATGGAGGGAGCGGGGATTAGCTATTTTACCGTATGTGGAGTGTTTAACATGGCACGCGACACCAGCTTCCTCCTTTCGCTAGACAAACACTTGCCGCCATTAATTTCATTTGCTTATCACAATCGCTCCCCCTTGCTCCACCTCCCTCCAGAAATCTCTTTTTTAAAGAAAACCCCAATCTGAACATTTCCTGCTCCTCTATTCAAGCGCGGGGAGAATTATTGCGACCCGCTGCTAGGAATTACTAGGTAAGGAAGCTAAATGAAGATGAAGCATTGGAAAATGTTTCCAGTTGGAAGAATGTTGATTACGAGGTAGAGGTCCTGGTGGATTCCCTGCTATTTATCCTCATATTTTGGGCTGCCTCACCCATCCCATGCCCCTCCTCGCTCCTCCTGGGGGCCTTGGAGAAGCAGCTTGCACTCAGCGCTGCCAAAAGAATTTATTAGAGCAAATGGTATTGTAAGCCCTATGGAAGGCATACCTTATGTGAAGATTTAAAAGATATTAGGAAGATGGCGCAGGCGGGAACCCAGGTGTGCCGGGTAATAGCCATTGTCTTGTTTGTGTGTGTGTGTGTGTTTACATGCGGCTGTTTGGTGTTTATTGAGCTTCTGCTATGACGAGGATAGGAGGCGTCTGGTAGACCCCAGACAGCAGACTTATGGACCAGTCAGTGTACACATACCATACTCTTCATACAGTATGCCTGTGGTCTTTCATCTGTCTACGGTACTGCTCAACGTGTACATCTCAACACAGACTGATCCTGGGTCAGGCTCTACAGTTCATGTACCAAGAAGACATTCTTGGTACATGAACCAGGGCAATTCTGTTGGGATCACACCAATCTGTCACTTACAAAGGGCTTATAGTATTAGCCTACTGTGTGATCATAATTTGTCACAAAAGTTTAGTTTTTTTTAGAGAAGAACAAATGTCAGTACTAAACTGTGGCCACTTCTGATTCTGTTGTTGAAAATATAAGCAATTTACTATTCTAAAACCAAATAATATTAAGGGGAATTTTTCTTTTCCAGAAACTATCTGTGTCTCACCAACTAAACTTGTAATGATTTCATGCTTTGTGCTGGCTGAAGCTGTTTTGGTGCCTAAAATGCGTATTAAGTGTAGTATGGTATCAACACCTTACTCACATTATGCGGCTCAATTATTCCATGAGCAACACCTGCAAAACAAATTTGGCATTCAGATTTGCTAAGGCTGATCAAACAGCGCCGAAACACTGTCATTATTTCTCACTCACATACAGCAGAGAGAGAGAGAGAGGAAAACACAACACCATTTCTCTGGATTCACCAAATTAGCAATTCAGCCGGAAGCAAACTTCATTTTATAGGTTTCATTCACCTCATTTCCCAAAGTGTATTCAACTGCCATAACAAAACAACGTAAATCGATTTTGATCCGCAAAATCTCACTTGGAAACTCTATAAAAAAGTTTTATTTTATTTTATTTATTTATATACCCATAAATGTGGATGTATGTTAGGCCTTAATACCTTTACTAAGCTGTGACTCTCTGTTGGTAACACTAGTAAAACTTTCTTGTACAAATTTGTAGGTTCTCTGACTGAAACCCATGCACGACGAGAATTTTTTAAATATTTTACTTCCTTCTTCCATCTGGCTCAATAACATTTTTCTAGACCTGTACCTGCTATGCTAGACTTGACACAAGATAGGCTAATGAATTGTGCCTCCCCGGATATAATTCTGTAATAGCTATAATCAGGCCATTCCAAGCGCTTGAATATACATGAACGGCATCAGCTGCAATCCTGTTGGTGGTCAATATTCTTGACACATTGCCAGTCAGGGAATATTCCTTCTTCCCAGCTCTGCCTTAATGTTATCAGGTAACACACACTGGCATTAAATCCCACAACTAAATAAAAGCCTCTTTCTGGAAGCTATCAGAGCAGACAATGCGGCTCTCACCAAAAAGCCCTTAAAGTGTTCAGGTTTTAATGTCATTACGGCAATACAAGCATATGGGGAAAGGGGGATCTTTAAAAGAGAACCCCAATATAAGACCTAAAGGTACATTTTCTCTGAGGAAAGACAAAAAGACTTGAGCAATGGCAAAAACAAATGTCACGGGTTTATTACGTGTGCGCTGTGAATGATGTGACAACAGCCTCGCCAGTACTCTCTGATAGCTCCCGAAGCTGCAGATTTGTGGCCATTAGTCACACATTTTAGGAAGAAGGTGGCTTCTAAAGTGCATTTATGGGGATTACAGTCCTATCCTTTCCCGTCTTTCATTCAGCACCAGAACCTGCAGCTGATTCCTGCGACGCCAGAAGGTTTCACGAAGAAAAGAGCGAGGGAACTATTGTATTTGTTTTCTAAAATGACAATCCGTGTGGTATTAAGGGGCTTTATCTGCGATTAATATTTTAATGATACAAAATAAGCAGTGAATTCTGAAGTTTTCCCCATCCCACACAGAGAGATTTATTTGCACAGTGTCTGTGAGAGGGCGAGGATGGAGGAATGCATTAAACATTTGATTGAGATTACATGGTGCCACATGGGTGCGATTACACCAAGAGGGATTTCAATAATCTCAGTTTATCGAGTTTGAGATATTTTGTAAGCGTAGATTACATTTAATTGGAGCATTCGTAACCATGTTGTGAAAAGCAAGGATTAGGGCAGACAGCATTTAGGAGTCAGTGAAGAAGTATGTCAGGCCCTCAATAACAATAGACTTTCCACAAGAAGCCAGTTGCTTCCCAGTATATTAGTTGTCTTGGTTTGTCTTATTTTGTCAATGCTGTTATTACACAAAGGTTCTGTTGCACATTTAGGCCTATATCAGTTTAGGGTAATAATTCCTTGCTCACTGGTTGTGCTGAAGTTGTTAATAGATCAGTGGCATAGCAGCAGCATCAATATTAGTACAATGCATTAGTATACCATATGTAAATGTAACATATAAATGTAATTTACATATTAAAATATGCAATAAATATAATATTAATATAGCAATATGGCATAATACTCTTTTGCAATTAATATGCACATTTTGTCAAGTCAAATAAGAACAGTATGTGGAATTCCTATAATGTAAATGTAAATACTGTTAGCCTATGTAAGAAATATTTCTAAAGACCAAAAAACATTGAGCGGATTAAGGTTAATAATTAGGAATTGTGTTTCTTTATATTTATTACTTTAAATATGAGTGAACATTTTTTGTTATGCTAGTTGCTCATTTTTCAATTGTTTTAAATTTTTTTCTTTTAGTACATTAACTATGTAATGATGACCCAGCAATAATTAGTTCTAGTACAGCAATGAGATGAGTAGATACCCATCAACGGCTTCACTATCTTTTTCTCAAAGAGGCTAAAGGACCACATTGCTTATAATTGGATTGGGTTTGCACTCCTAGCATCAGTTAGAGAGATTAAGGGCAAGCACAAAAATCCCCATGATTCCTTTTCATCCAGATGACAGGCAAGGCCTTGCAGATATTGAAAGGAATATTTGCAATAGAACCCTTTGCAGCTCTTTGCGCAAGACTAACGAAAAATGACTCTCCTCAGAATAATAGACATAATAAAAGGTATATTATTTTGGATGTTTTAGGGATCCCTTTGATGTTTAACTATATTTAAGTGAAAAACAGCAATGGGAGGATCTCCAGACATGTCACCATTGACAAAAGCAAACTACAGCATAGGGCTAAAATACTAAAACAAGACTTGGGTTTTTACAAGAATAATTTACAAATATTTAGCACATTTAAAAGTATAGTCAGCTATCACAAGCTAAATGCTAGATACAGTAATACACTTTTTGTCAAATTCATCATATATCTCCTTGCATTTTGTTAGTTTACCGTTCTCTGTGCATGTTGAAAAAATGATCTGACATTTCTACACTGGCTCTGGCTCCATAAATAGTAACATAAACAAAATGGCGATCACCGCTCGTATCAACAAAGACGTAGTACTACGCTTTGCTTCACAATGCATTTCTATGCGTGAGGCGGCACCATGGAGGACCGCGGAGCGATACTGTTGATTTGTGCTTGAAGTTACTGTATCAGAAATGACTAGCCCTGCCTTTAAACACAAACAAGCTCTCATTTCTGATGCATTTTTGCTAAGATTTAGTTTTTCTTTATCTTGCATATTGCCGACGGGAAAACCAGGTTCTGTTCTGGCCTGATAAGTCATCTACTTAAATGAGTCAACGCACTCACAGGTACATAAATAAAAAATCAGCAACAAACAATCCATATCTATCTTCTCTTTATTCCGCTCCTTTGAGATAGAGCAGCGCTTACACTAGATTAAACACCCCCTGTCAATAGGCTCGGGTGTCACTTTCACACTACCCCATGCCAAAAAGACTAATATTAATGTCTGCGGAAAATAATCTCTCTTTATTCAGCAACTTCCCCGTGAAGGCATTCACTGTCCCATCTATCAGAGGATTTAAACGGGATGAAATAGTATACAGTATAAGCTGGATCCCCTTAGGAAAGGTTCTGATTCTCTTGTATTCTTTCAAAGAGGGAAAGAGAGAGAGATAGAGAGGGAGAGGGTGGATGATGCTACCTTGGTAGAGAAAAGGAGGAGGAGGATTTAATTTTTCCCCTCTGGGAGAAACACATGCTGGGTCTCGAGTCGCAGGGAACCTTCCCATCTCACTCTGATTGGCATTAAGAGGATGGAGGGAGAGAGAGAGAGAAATGCTATGGTTGTTGCTAATGATTTATTGTTTGACATGTGAATAGTGTTTTGGGATGCACTCGGTCTACAGAGTGTTTGGTAGATCTCTCTTACAACATGTCAGCGTTGTGGGAGCATCACTTTGATGCAGGTGGTTCTAACAAGTGAGACATGTGTTGCCTGACATCCAACGTAACTCTGGAATCCAGCAGAGCAAAAAAAACGCTTAAACTGTGACATTTGTATGTCACAGCAGGTAAAGGTTAACCAGTCATGTTGTAGGATAATTTAAATAATAATCCATGGACTGTGTTCTCTTACACATATTTATTTACCTGTCATTGTGCTGCAGTGTTTAATTAAATGACGGTCGGAAAATCAACTGTGACGTTTCCGGTTAATTAATGGCCGCATTTCCGGTTCATCACTCACGGTGACATATTATTTCATGCCAAGCTGTCAGGGTTTGAACTCATATATAAGTAATTAAGATATAGAGGTCAGAGTGTAACAACATTTCAATAAACCCCTCGTAAGTATTAGTTTCATTGCAGAGGTTAACCTCCTTTCATCCACTTAAACGACGTCAGGTCAGCACCCATTGCATCATTTCAGGCAGGATAAGATGGTTACAAAACAAACAACTGAAACCATTCCCACATAGTTAGATATACAGTACATTCCTGGATTGGCTGTTGATGTAGCAGGCTGTGACTGGTGTGTGTGTGCGTGTCTGTGTGCGTGTGCGTGTCTGTGTGTGTGTGTGTGCGTGCACGGTGGTTGACAGAAGGCTGAGGCGTGGCACACAGATCAACCCATATTGACTGCCGGTATTGACAAATGAATTTGTGGGCAAAGTCTTCAGTCCTGTGAGTTGTTGATTTAGGTGTCACAGTTCATGCCTGTTTGTGCCAACACTAGTGCTGCTGCCTTGATCTCGCAGCATGTGGAGTCAAGCTGTGACTTAAAGTATCGTTTTATTAATGTACTATAATAAATCATAATTTTATACAATTATCATAATGCAGTGTATTTTCATAACACTGTGCATTAGACACAAATGAGACATGGTAAAGCAATGGCTAGGACGCAAATATCAGTATGAAGCATAAAACATTACAGATTTTGAAATAACATTTGCGAGGAGATGAATGCAATGCAAAGTTTGTTTTCTGCAATATTATAGTCAACTGGCTACATTAAAAAGCAATTAAACTTAACTATTGCATTACAAAGGAAATGAATTAACTTTCACCACACATCTATGCATGTTTTCTCTATAACCATGGTGCACTGTAAATGAAACTCTTCATTAAGGATTATGGAATGATAAAGTAAATTAGCTGGTAAAATGAGACTTTAAAATGTTCATTATTAGCTATATTTGTTTTAATAAGCTCTCAGAGAAAAGGAAAGCCATAAGCCTTAATGATATGATAATTTGATCAAGTGTGCAAGTTCTTAAAAAAATAAAAAGTTAACAAAATCTTCAACTCAAGATCAGCCAATTTAATTTCAGCAACTTCTTGACTTTATGCTCAGATACAGCAGGTGTTGGCTTCCGAGAATAATTTTGGGTAAATATTGATCCTGTCAATATGTGTGCTATTTACACCCTCCCTGTTTCTCCTACCCCTTCCACACTTCTTTTCCTCTGTAAAATACGCTCCCTCGTGGCAGCTGACACGGGAGCCAGCTAAGCAAGGTATCGTCTTCCGTCCGCAGCGAGCCCACTATCTCCCACAAGGGCATTGTGGGTAGGGTACAACTGTTGAGAGTGGGCGGCACATCTGTTCCCAGAGACGGGCGAAGCCCTGAGGGTCAGCGTGCGCCTCGGCTAGCGTTTCACGCGCATGACTAATAACCGCTCTGATATTGCCGCTCGGCTGAAGACAAAGGGGGCCTTGACGAGTGCCATTCGCCTTCAGATGTGAGCTGCACAATTTCTAATGGGGAGAGCATTAAGAATCACGTTTGACTCACTCTCCTCCGTCTATCCATCTGGTTTCACACTCGCCGGGGTTAAGCGTATTCAAAATGTACACGTTTGAAAGCAGACGGAATTCTCACTACGCTAAAGGCACCATATGTACACCTCTGCATCCTATAGTCGCCGGGCATGAAAGACATCGTAACAATGGGGGCAGTTTATGGATAAATGTGGTATCCTTTTCTCAGCCTACCCCTGGGAACTCTATGATAATATTTAAAATCACAACATTGCAGATTTTGTAGAAGTCTACACAACTTCCTCCTACAACAGCCAGGGATATGCCCGCCCCCGCGTGCAAAAGTAAAAGTTTTAATCTAACTCTGGGAAAAACAGAGAGGCCGGGAGGAAGAGAGTGAGATTTGGTGTTCGTGTTCGCAATCCCTGAATGCAGTAGACAGACCTTGAGGTGGGTAGAAGGGAAAGAGACTGGAGCAGGTGAGTTTGTGTCGTGTGTCGAGAGGTAGAAAGAGAATAGGATGCAAGCTAGCGTGTGTGTGTGTGTGTGTGTCCACGGGGCCGGTTAGCTAGTGCATGGGGAACCGCGATGGCTCCGCTAGGAGAGGGTGAGCAGAGAGCGTGGAGGATGAATGATGGAGTCTAATCCTACACATGTGGCGTTGTCTTCTTTTTTTTTTTTTTAAAGGAAAGCCAACTGGAGCCATTCTTTGGACGCCAGGCCAGGGGCTTCAGGAGAGCGTTGCCTCAAGCCAAAGCACATAGTGTGAAATGAGAAGCTAAAGCCTGAATGTGCTTTTGTTTATCAGAAAACTGCACTCTAAGTGGGCTTGGCAGTGGAGGGGCCCAAACTCTATAAGTCATATAGACTGGCGCAGGCCGGAGAGGGGATGATGCATGGAGGTTTTAAGGCTTGAGCAGCCCAGGGAAGGCAACTTGTCAGTCAGTCAGTCACTTGGCAATCCTCTTCCCCGCTTTCATCGCCTCAGTCCTGTAGTCTTAGCAGCAGCGCAAAGTGGGACGAAGAGGTCAGTGTAACGTAGGAAAATATATCCACAAGTTGTGGAAAAGTAGAGAAAAGGAAACGGCTCTGGCCTGGCTGGAGTGTGTGGACCGGTGCCGAGGGAACTCAAAAGGCCAAAATGAAACCCAGACAGTAGGTGCAGATTTCTTTTACGTAACCGGTGACGTCGGTTACGTTGACTAATCGTCCCAGTACTAGAATAAACTCCAAACACTTCAATACTTCAATGTTGCTTTTATGTACATTATTTGTATAATGCATTTTTATGTAATCTGTTACAGTTAAAGTTAAAGATTACTTTAAATATAACCCGTTACTACATTTGTAGCCAAAAAAATACTACATTTTTGAGAAAAAAATGATACATTTTAGGACTAGTTTCAAATTTTGAAGGGATGTCATTACTGTAACTAAAAACAACTTTCAACATCCTGCCAGAATATCCACTTTACCTGGTCACAGAAACACAAAGCTACTCACTGTTTTGGATGGTCTTTCAAATAGAAAAAATTCCTACAGTAGGTGAAACAATACACAAGTAGCAAAAAGTAATCTGATTACATTACTGAGTTTAGGGAATCCAAAAATTATTTTACTGATTATAATTCAGGTTAATTAAAATAGTAACTCTTCACGTGTCTTTTATTACACCTTAAATAACTGAATTTTCCCCCTTTTTATTATTTATTACATTGCTTTTGTTAAATGCTGTAATTTCTCTATACTGTGTGCTTGTATCACCATGGCAGTGAGCTGAGTTATCAGTTTGGTAGCCAATGCCAAATGGTTTAGCCTACGCCAAAAACCATCCTGAACAGCTTTTAAACAAAGCCTTATTTGGGCCAACTGGGAGATTTATAGACAGTATCTGTCACAGACAGAATTAAAATGATGTGAAATAAATCCTGTAATGATTTATTATTTTAATTGTGGGGGGAAGGAGTTGCACATTGCTACTTTAAGTGCCTCATTCCAGCGCCTCAATGTGATGCCTTCCAGGAAAGTTATGATGGTAGACTGACTGATTCATTTTCCACAATCATCCGGTCACAAGCTCATGTCCACAACAGTACCATTGTCCACTTGGGGCCCAGGCTACACTGGGACTGGTCCCTGTTAAACTACAATGCAATATTAAGCCATAGTCTGAAAAAATTGATACAGAGATATATTGCTGTGATGTGGGGGCGTAAAGGGTGTGTTCACAGATATCTACCCCAGCAAAGACGCCCAGCAGGAGGAGAGAAACGGTGTGGGCTTCAAGGATTGGGAGAGAGGTCCAATGACACTCAATCAAGATCAGATTGGGAAAACTAGAATATTATTAGTGGGCCGAGGGAGAGGCAGGAGCCAGACTTCGTGAACTGCTGATATTGCATGTTGTCGGTAGGGAAAGTTGTGGTTCATAGCACTGTAGATTGTAATTTTGACCTACCATTATTATATTAAAGCTGATTTAGTTAAGCTTGGACACATTGTTTCCTCCTACTTATACTCCACAAACGAACACGCTGGAACTGGAGTGAGAAGACACCACTCCTTTCCAACACCATCATACCTGCAAACTAGTCTCTTTTCGGCAAAAATCGCGATTGCAAATCAATCATTGATGTGAATCGTGTAGATAATTTCTTTAGGGAGGTGTGTGTGTGGTAGGGGTTGGGGTAGCACAATTTTCAGCACAACCATGTCACCCATGTACCATGATACATATTGTAGGGCTGGGCGATATATCGATATTTAATTTATATCGGTATATTTTCAAAATAGATATAAAATTAGACAATATAATTTACATTGATATAGTTATATTCACGCCTTTTTTCAGAGTAGCCAATGAGCAGATACTGACAAACAGATACAGGTAGCCAGCTAATATGACAAGGTACCCTGTAATCAAAAACAAATGTGGATTAAAGTAAGTAAAGTCATTATAGCTGCAATATTCATGACCTCTGCTATAGATTTAACCATGTACCAACTCCAATTTAGTCGCTTTTCCGTTGGGTTTCCTGTTTGTTCTCCTCCTAAACATTTAACCAACTTAAAAAAAAAATACGGATATATATCGTGTATCGGTATTCAACCTAAATATATCGGGATATGATTTTTAGGCCATATTGCCCAGCCCTAACATATCGTATCGAGACCCATGTATCATGACATGTATCTTATCGTGACCTATGTATCATAATGCGTATCGTATCGTGACCCATGTATCGTGATATGTATTGCGACCAATGTATCATGACACGTATCGTGACCCATGTATCGTGATATGTATTGCGACCAATGTATCATGACACGTATCGTATCGTGACCCATGTATCGTGATATGTATTGCGACCAATGTATCATGACACGTATCG
>JAODUH010000008.1:4415413-4434605 GCA_027564835.1 Typhlichthys subterraneus | reverse complement strand
TATCGTATCGTGACCTATGTATCATAATGCGTATCGTATTGCGACCAATGTATCATGACACGTATCGTATCGTGACCTATGTATCATAATGCGTATCGTATTGCGACCAATGTATCATGACACGTATCGTATCGTGACCCATGCATCGTGACATGTATCGTATCGTGACCCATGCATCGTGACATGTATCGTATCGTGACCTATGTATCATGACACGTATCGTATCGTGACCCATGCATCGTGACACGTATCGTATCGTGACCCATGCATCGTGATATGTATTGTATTGGGAGGTCCTTGGCATACCCAGCTCTACTGTCAGCCTAGTATTTAACGGCACCCGCTCAGTATTGGTCTTTAATTTAAAAGGCTGCACCACTTTTAGTCACTCGAGGACAGACACAAAGAGCAGGCGCGTTTCAAAAGGCCCATTGTGGAGCGCAGTGAAATTATTCAATTAGCGAATTTAGCACCTGATCTGGTTAGCCAGTAGCCCCGAGGACGCCACAGCTGCAGTACTGGGAGAGCAAGAGAGAGGGAGAGAGGTGGTGAGAGGGGAAGAGAGAGAGGGAGAGAGGTGTGTGAGGGGCCTGGACAGCCCAGACGGTATAATATTCATTACCACTCACTTCCCCCTGTTTTATTAGAGTGAAATTAGCCAGTAGTCACATCACACACTGTAAAATATTGCTTTTAATAATATGTTGCATCCATCTTTGGTGTGTGCTCTGGAGTGCAAGGCATTGCCGCAAATTAAAGCCATATTTGGGGCTTTTTGCTAAACACATTTTTTAATTATTTGACTACATCTGAACACTAAACGTGTGTTTTATTTAGACATGCAGCAGCAAAACCAGATGTATCTTAACACAGTTTGAAAGGAAAATGCTCCAATTAATGAAGTCTTCCAGATGGTCCTTTATTGTGTGTTGTTATAGCATGTGTTGTTATATTGTTCTCTTGATATACATGACAATCAATACAACTTGACCAACCAACTTTTGGGTGTATTCATGTGACCGAAACGGCAAACCTGTGTTCCTGTAATCATATCATCATCCTGCCACAAAAAGTAAATGAATAAGAAAAGAGTGCTGCCACATATATTATTAGCTCCCGTTATATCCAATATTGAAAGCGCAGAAAACCTTCCAGAGGGTGGAACGTAGCTTTAATTGAATAAATCACAGTGTAAACAAAGCCAGAGGGTGGACAACAGTGATTCAACAGAGGATTTTCACTCTGCAATCACAGATTGGGGCTTCAGATTGCCCGGTCCTAATTTACAGGAAAACTACCTTTTATGAAGACAGCCTTTAGGTTATTTAAGAATAACCATTATCGTATATCCAAGGCAAATCAAAACTGTGCTCACTAGCCATCTGGATTTTTCTGTCTCTCTTCAGTTCTTAGAAAGGATTGCATTGAGAACAACTGAAATTTGAACCTACAAGAGGCAGATGGCTCGCAATGTTAGACGTGTATGGCACACATGCCTCTGGAAACTGGGAGTGTCAGAGAAGGATGTTGCAGCCTAGCCTCGTTTAACAGTTTTATCCTGTTTCATTTTTACAAACAGAATCTAATAAAGTAGCACACAATAAAATAGAAGAAAAATGTTTTCTTTTTCTGCTGATATGTATGGGAGATTCATTTGATCACTATAATTAGGAGAACTTTAATGAGGCAATTATAGACAACTGATGAAAGCAGTTTGATGAGTTTTGTGCAAAAGAGGGGGGATATCTAAAAAAAAAATGCAAGTTTGAACTGACCTGGATAATTAAAGGCCATGTAAATACTTGCTAAACTAAAAATTAATTATGCAGGTGTTGGCCGAAAAAAATGGAAGAAAAAAAAAGAAAAATATAACTTGCTGAACCAGAAATGTACATCGAGAGTGAGTTAAATCAACATATTCGTGATTATTATTTAAGCAGTCAATTTTGACCGTTAGTGGGGAGTTACCCTCATCTCAATCAGTCATTTATGATTGCATAAATTGATATTGAGATGCTATCCATATCCCTGCCCGCAATGCAAAGACAAGACTTTAATAACAACTCATCATCAACCTGCAGTGGGCTTTGCTAAAGTGTGCTTGCAGCAGTGCAGTAAGTGTTGCTACTTCCGGCAGACACCAAGCTGGTATATTGTGCCGCAGCTCATTGTAAAGGACCTAGTCAAGATATGGGCACTGAAAATGCATTTGAACAGAGGAATGTTACGAAACAGAGCCAAGCTTCTGTGGCTTGAGTGAGCAGTGCTCAAACCTTTTTAAATTCCAACAGCGACTTTCCATATTATAGAGTAATCAAGGTGGATTCAGAATCTCAGAGGTTATCATCGACTCTTTTACATATCTAACCACAGGCAGCTCTTTTCAAACCAGTCATCAACTGCTACAAACCGTCGTAGATAAGAAAAATATCCTTAACAGCTCCCTGCTGGTCATTTAGCATCTGCGGCGTTACACCTGATGTGGACGACATCTCCATGGATGGGTTGCCGGTTTAAATCTGTCTGTCTGTGTGTGGGCACCGCGTGCCAGCTTCACAGCAGGAGTGTGGCCGAGGAGAAAGGAGGCGCCTGGGGGCAGATTCTGTGTCAGCTGATAGTGCAGAGGGGTGGGCAGGGCCAGGGGGAGAGCGACGAGCACTGGCGCGAGCGGCTCGCCAAGACCCACACTCTCTTGGCATTTTGGCAGGGCCAAGCGGCACAATAAAATGATCCAATTTAAGCTGGTTTAGGAGTGGCGGAGAATATTCAAATATTTATTTTTGCAGGGCATTCGGGGAAGGCTCCTGCTTGCTCCAGAGATCAGCAAAGCCCTAGTTGGAGTTTAAGCCCCGCCGTGGCAGGCGCCATCTTGATAGCCAGTTGGCCTCCAGTGGTGGAAAATGGATCTTACGGTGTCGCTGTGGATCCCACTGCTTTGCTGTCTCCTTCATCCTCTTTGCCTCTCTGTTTTCTCTCACTCTTTCCTGCTTAACCCTCATTTCAGAAGCACATCTCCATCCAAGTGTTCTTTTGTTCAGACAGAACTAGCAGCAGGGTATCTGCGGACATTGAAAAGTCTGGGAAAAGTGGTATCGCAATTTAGCAAAATTGAAAGAAGCGTTTTACTTTCTTTGCAATGCAAGGAATCTTTTGTTTGCTTTGTCAAATATCAAAAAGGAATGGTCTATAATAAGTTATTTTTATTATTTCATACATTATTCCATTTCACTATAAATACTGAACGAACCATGTTAGAAAGTGGTAAAATATGAAGAACAAAATGACTTAGTCAAGAGGCTGGGCTGTGTCAAAATCAAACAAATGAGGGGAGAACACAGAATAAATACGTTTAGAAACACTTTTCATGACACATGCAGTTATTAAGCTGCTTGGCAAGGCAAACATTTTCTGGATAAACCATCAGCTCTTAGATAAACCAAAATGCACACATCAACTGTTTTTCTCTTTTTTAATTTTTTTTATAAACTGATATATAAACACAGATAAAGAGGATACATTGTACTTTGCAATGGCTTTGTTCAGTGGCAGGTAAGCATGGTGCACCATCTTTGAAGTTAGTTCTTGCACATGCTCAGTACGAACACAAGGCATAAGAGGAGTTGTCAATATCCATCAATATGACATTGTTTGAAAAAATGTCTCTACAGAAGAACCATGGGCATCTTACAAAGCTACATGTAAGCCAAGAGTTGTGACTGCCTGACAAGAAATAGTAGCAATAATTCAAATTGGATGGTGTGGTGACAAGGTAATTAGAGTTGGTTCTTCAGAATGCAGTACCACCAATTGCCACAGCAGACTGCTTCAAGCTTGGATTCAAAGTTTGCTTCCCTGTATAAATCCTTTGAAAAGCCTGGAATCTTCTGTCATCTGGTATGCAAGAAAGAGGGCTTCTAGCTCACATTCCTATCAGCGACATATTTCCTTTCATTAAACAGATGAGGAGGAAATGTTTATGCACCGTGTACTTTAAACAGAGACCCAGAGCAATATCACTTCAGGTTGTTTCAATACATTTTTGTTAAGAAACTTTGCTCAGTGCAACATAAAATGTCCTACAATAGAGATATTCTACAGGTATGCACTAAAAACAATCAAAACAGCTAATAAAAACAGAAAAGTACAGACCTCCATCTAGCCAAGAGTCAAAGATGATAGTCCAGTCTGTGTATTGTATATCTAATTAGTATTATACTGTATTGATGTTTTATCATTTATGGGGCAGGTCTCTGGGTACTAGATTTGATATACAGTGTGCTCTTTATTTATGCTGTGATTGTGTTGGTGATAAAGCCTCCAGCAGATGCACCACCCAATAATGTCCAATGCCAACCTGTATTTTCTTCATGAGATAGACACTGACAGCAGGATCTTTCAAACGATTGCTTTTTAATGCCATTATTGTTATTACAGTTATTATTACTGCTAATGAGGGGAAAGCGTCCCTGGTTTTCCTCAGCACAAATATCACCATGGAAATAAATGAGTAAAAAAGCCTTTATTGAATTATGCTAAAAGCAATTTCAAGTAAATGGGCCTCGAATCTGCCTCCACAAGACAAGGCCCACTACAGTCTAATTTCATTGTGTGCAGAATGAAAACAGCGGGGTCGAATACAGACAGGTCCTGGGTACTGTGTGTGTGTGTGCGTGTTCGTTCTTGTGACTGACTGCTTGTGGTCTTGTATGTCAACTTAAATGTAATCTTGTAGGTCAACCTTTCTGCTACTAAAAGGCCAGCACAGTACTACATCCTACCCATGTAGGGTTGAATATATTCCATTTTAGTATATGTCGTATATGTCGTGAGCACAACTGCCACCTCTCTAAGACCACTGGAGCCCACAGACAACAGACAAGGATGTGAACCAATAATTACTTTACTTCTGAACATATGAGGGAGACAGTGAGGGCACGTAACACCCCTGCCCCAGTCCCATTACCTGTGGTAACAGTTCAGTTAGATCTGTTATTTTACAGTCCCCCAAAACATCACTCCCTAAGGGGGAACACACCGCACACACACCCTTACACGGCACTCTAGCCACAGCAATCAAGGAGCTACACTTTCACAACCCACTCATAATGCACTACACACGTCAAAGATTAGGTCTAAATAGCACGTACACTGTTGCCCACCCACAGGTCCACGAGGGCCAGTACAGAATAAAAGTCAAGCCTGGTATCCGGTGGCGACTGTGCGATTCGTGGCTTAATCAGTCCCGTGGTCCGTTTCCGCCCCGGTCCTCAAATATTATCGATCGCTCCCACGCCGCGCATTGTTCCTCGTTCAAGGCCTGTAGAACACAAATATCGGTCTGAGATCTGCTACTTCGCTGGACCGGCCAACCTCTCCTCCACTTAGCACAAGTCACTACCTTAATGTTATACTTAGTTTCCACGCATAGTCCTCTGCATCGGCCCTCCTTTCATCAGTTCACCTTTTCCCAGCCTCAGGAATATCATCTTCGTCAAGCGCGCCCCCAGCTCTGCTCATCTTCCTTTTCTACACCCAGCGCGTCCATTCCCTCCAACCACAGTTCTAGTCAAGTCAAGTCCATTTTATTAATGTAGCCCTTAATCACATTGCAGTCTCAAAGGGCTTTACAACCTAAATTTCACATGGAAACACACAACACCCCCTTAACCTGATCCTCCCTGTCAATCGGACACCTGTTGCCACTCTAGTAATCACCTGTGTCTGACAGAAGGTCCACCAATTCACAACCCCTCCTACCCCCCCACCCCCCAAATATTACAGCCCATAGTAAGTTAACAATTGACAGTTCACATTCATACAATGCTACATGTGATGGTTAACAAATGACATATACTAATGAAACAAGTTTGACTGTACATAAATAATGCAGAAAGCAGACTACCCACAATGCTTTGTGCAAGAGTATACTCTGGCTATTGTGTTCCTCCAAAGTCCATCATTCATCAATTTTTTCTGCATGTTTGACCTTTCTATGTTGGTAAGGAGATGCAGGGAGTTCTGAAGTTTTTTTGTGACCTGTCCTGTCCTGCAGGATGAAATTAGTTATGATCAAGCGTCATCCACAAACCTGTGGATGTGGAGTGAGCCCTCTTTGTTCACTTACCAGCATCAAAGCCGATCATAGTTCCTCCACTATGCTTGACGGATGTCGTCAAGCATTCTTTCATTGGATCTGAACCTCACAAATGTTCTCCTCTGTGAAACAAACACATATATTTACAATATTTTCAAAGAACTGAAAGGTGATTGGTGGGTATTGTTTAATGAAGCTGCTAGCTGAGGAACTGTGAGGCATCTGAGAAGGTTTTCTAATGACAAATAATTTTTTTTACAAGATACTTTACATTAACACAATGTGGAACATACAGTAATAGTGAAGGTTGCTGAAAATGGGCCTCTATATGCCAATACATTACATAAAAAGAATATGTTGTTGTCTGTCACAGTTCCTGCCACTGGTTTAGATCACGGTTTCGTGTCTTTCCTCTAACCGAACGTTGCCTGTACCCCAACGCTCTTTCCAGTTTGTCCCCTCTCTGTAACCTCCTGCTGTTGTTTTTCTGTTACCGAACACTGCATGTACCTCGACTACCATGGACGTGCACAGGCAGGGGCGAAAGGCGCGATGTCTCCTAACACAAATAAATAGTACGTAGGCTACGCAGTAACATACTAACATGAAATATATGTTCCGAAGTGAAAAACAGAACACTTCTCCTCCTTCCAAATGGTTTAGCCCAACTTGAAACGTACGTCTTGTTTAATTTAAACCCGACATCTGCGCCTTGAGGATTTTGCATAGTTTTATATTTCATATCATATCTTCAGAACGGTAAGTGCTAGAAACTCAAGTTGGTTTTCCTCATGATCCATTCCCAAATGGTGGCCACAGTGAAACTGCACGTTTTCGAGTTGCCTTTTATTGTGGCCATCCTAAGGCACACCAGTGCAATACTCATGCTGTCTGATCTGTATCTTGATGTGCCACACCTGTGAGGTGGATGGATTATCTTGGCAAAGAGAAGTGCTCACTAACACCGATTTAAACAGATTTGTGAACAATATTTGAGAGAAATAGGCCTTTTGTGTACATAAAGAAAATATTAGATATTTGAGTTCAGCTCATGATGAATGGAGGCAAAAACAAAAGTGTTATACAATATACATATATACAATAATGACATTCGGCCTGCTTTTGAACTTCAGAGTCTCTATTTGGGCCTTGAACCAAATGTGTGCCCACCCCTACCATGTTGACTTAACTCCTAAACAGCCTATAGGAACGTGTGTCCCCGGTATCAGGGGCGGACTTCCCAACCTCACTCTTCAAGTTAAAATACATGTGTGATTGTCTTTATTATACACGTCTGGATCGCCAAGCCTCTCGGTTATCAATGTAATCTAACCATCATTGCCCAAATGAAAGCATTTTTCAACAGCTAGGTGATTAAACCCCTTATCGTAAATTGTGTGTGAAAATATCGCAGCGTGCACGTTGACACGCACGCATATAGTGATCTTATTATTGTCATTCAATATACACATCTTATACATTTGTGTGCTTTTTGCTCATGGGTTCATGGTCATGTGTAACCAGGAAGCTACACCATAACACACCCCTGCTTAAAAAAACTAATAATGGACAGAATGGATTCTCTAGTTTAACTCCAGATAGCTACAATTTAACAAAAACGTCTGTCTGCACAGTTCCTCATGGGAATTGACCCAAAGGTCAGCCGTAGTTCAATAGTAATACTGTATAAGGGGACTTTCATGGAATCTAAATCTGTAGTATTTATTTATTTAGACTACAGTACAGCATATCAACAGTTTTTCTATGCACCATATGAACTGCTGAGGTCTCTAGAGATGTTTATTGTCACAATATCAATAGGCTAATGGTTTTTAGAGGTTGTGACCCCTGTAACATCTACCTCTATTGTGCGCTTGAATAGATCCCCATCACAAAGACGTTTTGTGCGCGTTTGTCACTCATTTTTTACTGTATAAATTTGCCTTTTAAGTTTTATCATGAGGTCTGCAGCAACTTTTTGAAACTCTGGCTCACTTAGTGTCAATGTTTAATGAAAGTTAAGTCCTACAGTAATACTGCAACAGCTCAATGCCATGCATTGCTATTGTTTCAATGAATGGGAAAGATGAATGATTATCTTTGAAATAACATGAACAAGAACATGGTTAGGTATTCATACAGAGGATTGCAAATACATACATGCATACATAAACAAAACACATTTTAACAGACGATTCCCCTTCATTTAATTAGTCAAACCAGAGGAACAGAAACAGTCTGCAAACTGTTTCTACACATCACAACTCACAATGCAAATAAATGTAAATGATCTGGAGTGTGATAACAGAGTCAAAAGATCACACCGCTGGCCTAAATATAGTCAAACGCCACTTATATTCCCCCGAGAAGGGTTTCTCTCTGTTTAGGCATGTATCATATCAACCCATCTTACCCTGGGCTGACTATAAAACCCATAGAGCATGTAGAGCATCAACCCAGTGTTCATGTGACTCAGAAACAAAGACTTATATATAATATTTATACTGGTTTGGCATGTCTTACTTCCATGTGTTTGAATAATTAATAGTGAAGTAGGAGTTTAATTATATTACTGCACAAGCACTATTTATCTTCACCTCTTACTGTGAGTAGCCTGTAGTTTGGGAAATGTACACTATTTATTGCAAACTTTGCATTACTTTGGTATCATTTCTATCCCAAATCTTGTGCCATTGTATCCCATTTTATTCTTGGCCAGTGAGAGCTGTAAAATAATGTTCTCTGGTGGCATTAGTGACTGGCAAAGTTGAAAATACAAAATGTTATTTACACATCCGGAAATACAGATTTTATATAAATTTTACTTAGGATTTGAAACAAGGCCCCTTCACTTTCAAATGTTTCCTCATCCACAAGATATTCTATATCGGTGTGATACTTTTTAAGAAGCATCATTGCAGAAGTACTGTACGACGTTCTTGAGATGAGAGTATTAATGATATTAAAAGCCAAGGCTGTTCAGATTCTTATATGATCTGCATGTTTGTCAATTTTGTCAACAACATTGAAGACACCTACATGTACAATACTGTACTGTACTTCACATGGTTGCCTGCCTGCCTGATGGGCAGTGAGTGTGAGGATCAACCTGAATGCTTTTTACATTGTCTTTGCATTGATGTAGATGAATGTAGAAGAGAGCCATGATAAAACATCCAGCATTGCTGGTCACCAGCATAAGGTATGTTTTGCATGCTGGAACCAGCATTGAATGCTGGTTTGCTGGTGTACCAACATCCCATGCTGGTTGCTGGTGTGCTGGTATACCAGCTAGACCAGCACTACCCCAGGACTAACCAGTAATAACCAGCCTGGACCAGCATTACCCCAGCACTAACCAGTATGAACCAGCCTGGACCAGCATGGAATTCATGCTGGTTTATGCTGTATGTTTATGCAGGGAGATGAGACTGCGTACCCCTGCCAGTAGGCCTATTACCAAATCGTGCATGTGCTCACAAAGAAATTGTAATGGCGTAGCAACTCAAGGCACCCTAAGTGTTTACCATTTTGGGAAGATCCAAATGTCTGTCTCCCTAAAAGCAAGTGTGCGCTCAGAAAGCTACTACTCTTAAGGACCTCCGACCAACATTGGCACTAGCTGAACACTACAGTATTGTCTCAGTCCATGGTCAATCTGGCTCTTCTTTGCAGATCTACTGATACAGACCAGCAAAGCCTTCATGTTCAACAATACAATCGTGCTTCCATTCACTAAAACGATGGCACATTTTGAGCGGGAATCATACGTTTCTCCCAGCAAATAGACAAAACTGCTCCCTTTTATTGAGAATAAAGGAACCACTCACAGGTCACACATTCACCGTTCACAGGTTTTTGAGAGCCATGATTTAAAAAAATATGTTTTTCTTGTTTTCGTTTTTTTGATGCAAAGGAGTCCACGGTTCTGTTTTGACAAGGTAGGGGGACCGATCAGACTGCAGCCGAATCTGATTTGTTTCTCAAATCATACCCTTTGAGACGATTGTCCGTACTGTTGTTTGATTTATCGGATTTATGTTTCCAGACATCACTATCTTATCTGCATGGGTTGCTGTGGTAACAATGTAGGTGTAAGAAACTACTTGGCAACACTGGGCACACAGCTTTCCAAAGTGGATGCAGGAGATACGGAGGTGTATCACCTCACCCTTCAAACACAAACACAGAGACGTAGGAGGTTGGCGCCTTGCTGTGTTCCGTAACGGTATTGAGGATTCCGAGCTGACATCACAGGTCACGTGATTTTGGGGAATCCTGAATAGCCCAAGCAATTACTCTTTTGTATGAATTCTATCCCTGGTACTGTTATGTAAGCTAATGTTATTGTTAGCAAAATAAGTTGGAATTTAGGATGGGTCACCTAGTTAGCCACCTACAGTACAGTAGCTACTGTAGCTATACATTTGTTGCAGCTATATTCAGACATGTTTCTCTCACTAGAAACGACATTATCAACCAGTCTTGCATGCAGAATTAGTTGGACTATAGCACATAAAATAAAGTTGTGGCATTTGCTCCTCTGGAATTAATTGATGATGTTGTTTGGTTAAAGGTAAATCAATTTTTCTTATTAAGCTTCCTATTTTCTGGGTGCTACATTCCAGAAAAAATTGTCTCCCCTTCTTCTGGGTTTAGAGTTAGAATTATTCTTCTTTAAATTCACTGTTCCTGAAGGATATGTACATTTTTGCTTTTGAACATGAACGTGATGCCATCTCTGACAGACAGTTGGAATGTATTAAGCTATAGTGTTTAGCCAAGCCATTAACAAAATATTGTTTTTTATATGATTATCACTAACATAATGTATGAAGTATAAACAGTATATTTTTTAATTTAAGCGCTCTTGGAGGCGTTCTGGTAGCCACATGGGGCCCTAATCAGGCATTTAGTATACTTAAGTGTCAGACCGGCGCTGGTACGTAGAATCATAGATCAGGTTTTTAGACAATTAGGTGTTATTTTATGTCAGCATGTGGACCTATATTGAGGTAAGGAAACTATAGAACAGCACGTGGCAGTTGTTCCTGATTAGCATATAGGTAAGTAAGCCTTATAAAGGCGTGGGACTGAAGGGCCATGTGCACACAAATCAAACACAGAGATGTACAACAAAAGATGAGAGGTCAACAATGCCAAAACAAAAGTATAAAGATGGTGGCATGCCATCATATTTTGGATGGGATTTTCAGCTTGCTGAACTTTACTGAGCAAATTAAATATTGTCGCAAACATCTTCTCTCTAGAAAGGATTGTACTAACAGCACTTTGCCCTGTGCCCTTCCCCATAGTTCCCTGCTTTATGTGAGTCCTGCTGAATGTAATTATTGCAGTTGTATTTTCACTTTAATGTTAGCGTTCTTAGTTTCAGTGTGAGAAACACTATTGTACTACTGAAAAATACAGCAATTGCGATATTGATAGGATGCCATTACAAAAGGTTCCACATTGAACAAATACATTTTTACCCTGACTGTAGTTGAACTATACAGCATTTTCACTACATATTATCGATATGTTTGTGCCTTTTGTTGGCGTGGAACCGTATCATATTATATCAGTGTCGAACACAACTTGACCAAAACCAAACAAACATGTTGGTAGATTTTACAGCATTTGTAGAAACCGGCACCAATGGTGGTCCATGGTCGCTAGGTGGGAAACAGGGCGATGGGAACCAGGGCTGTGCACCTCAAGTGCTGGATGGCTTCAGCGGGTCCACGGCCCTTCGGCACAACCCTGGGCGTTACACGTCAGAACTCAAATCTACGTTAAGTGTTCAAATGAATATGTAGATTATGCTCTTTATTAAGAACAAATCCCATATAAGAAAACATTGGTGAATATTAGAATCTTTGTAAAAGTGGGACATTTTTTCTTAAGAACTTTGGTGAATGAGGCCCAGTGGGGTTGACGAAAGATTAGTATTGCGCTAATGTCATGACAATAAAATGTACATTTAAATCTTCTGGTATGTAAGAACAGGTAACTATTTGGCTAAACCCAGGGATACCTGTTGGGACATTACAGTATCCACCAGCTTGTTAAACCATTATAAAATATATTGGAAACAAATTCATGCAAGCGGCAGTGTGTACGTCAAGTGTATAAAAGTGCCCACCGTCATTGTATCCAACACCGCCGGTTAAGATGCAGGATTACACCACCACACGTGTGGGGAGGCTCTTGCTGCTGGGGGCACGGCCATGAATGCAACATCAAAATGTTCTTTCAGTCTTTTACAAACACCCAGTTAAAGGGAGAAACACATTTCCATTAATGGTGCCCTTAGCATCCATTTGCTACCTGCAAATGAGGCGCTCTGAGACACCTGCGCTTTCCACTGAAACAAGAGGCCTTCGCACCCACCTCCCCATTTACCCCGGCAAAGATAACAGCTAGTAGTGAGTCATTTGGCGAATAGGGGCGGTGAGACCGTTAACTATGAGGGATGATGCCGATTTATCATGATATTACAGCTCTGACAGGGAAACACACCTGTACTTTTTGATGTAATTTATTGACTGGTTTGTGGATGCTGAGCGAGAGAGGGAAAAAATTAGTGCAGCTTTAATTACTGCTGCTGCTGGTTAAAATATTAATGGGGCACAGAGTGTTGCATGCTCATTTCTGTTGATTTTTAATTAGCAGTAATTCATTTCGCACAAAGCATGTTGATGCCTGTGCCGCAGACATTAGCGAAGAAGCGGAATAAAGATGTTTTTCATGGGAGAGCGAGGCAGGGGTGCATACCGAGCGGAGCTGGGCACTCGATGCTTTTCCAGGCCAGAGACGAGGTAGAAGAGGACAGGCGCCTCAGAAGAAAACCCCTCCATCAAGGTTGACAAGTCCAAATCAGCGACTTCATCTTGGAGAAGAGAGCGGGAGGGGAGGGAGGGGGTTGAGTTGAAACCGGTACTGTAAAGAAAATAAGTGATGGAGTGGTGGATACACGCTTGTGTGTGCAGTTTGCTGGTTGAATGGCTGCCATCTTATCACAGCTTAATCATTAGACGTCCTAATGTGTCATTGTCACGTGGCGAACACAACCAACTGAAGTTACGATGACCTCAGAGTTCACCTCTCACGTTTGCAATGTTTCCCAGGATTAGATACATTCGGTCTGCGTTTTGTTTTTCTTTCTTCGTTTAAATGAAGCACTTTGCTTCTAAGTGACAGATGTGCTTGGGCCTATTAGAACGCCGCCGATTAGGAATGTTCCGGAGGATAAAGAAGGGAGGGAAAAACAAACATTCCCGCCCACACCTCCAGGTATATTTTAGGTGTAGAGATGTGCAGCTTTGTTTAAGCGTTTTCCTGTCAAAGCTCTGCGTCACGCCTTGACCCTGCGTACAGAACCGTGTTCTTTCCTCCAACCTACTCTATTACCCCCTCCTCTCCAACAGACCCCACCACCCCAGGCCTGTTCGCCTCCCTCTGGCAGTGCGTGTCACGCCACCGTCCGGGGCTAGCATCTGGGAGACTGTGATTGAGCAGTGTAAATAAATAATAATCCCTGGAAAGGAGACCGGCACATCAGCATCTGTCGGCTCCCTAGCTAATAGTTTTTATTGTGGCACCATCAATTTAGCTCTCTTTGTTTCTTCTATTCCCCTCCTGTGCTGGAGCAGATAGCGCCCTGTTTCTTTAATTTAACTGAATTTTTTTTTTCTTTTTTTTGTGTCCAAGGATCTCTGTTGCCTGCTGTCCAGTGTTTTCGAAGAAAAACACGTAAGCGATATAGTGATGATATTTAACAAAACAGCCCCGCAAGTCTTTCAATAAAAACAAGTATTTGCTTTTGAGGCAATTATCTCCTTTAGAATAGCTTTAGTCACTTATGTACGAATGCGTAATGTTCATTTGATATAAACATGAAGGATACATGTACATACATATACATATGTGTATTAGTCCAAGGACTAGAGCAGATGGAACAGTCCGCCAATAATATAACAGATGCATCTGACCATATTAATGGTTGCTAATGGCTGTCAATGCAGCCCTTAGTGGCATTGTGTCGTCATAGTGTATACACATCAACTTGTGTTTGTGTAAACGCCAACTTAGCAGGTTACAGTATTGGTTCAAATTTGCACACAAAATCCACAAAATTCCAGAACTCACTCTCTCTCTCTCTCTCACACACACATACATTATACTGTATATATACTATATGCAGTATATTGTACGCAGTAATATACTGTATATACAATGACATCACTGAAAAGTAGCAGTCTTTCAGGATGAGTTTAAAAGGTAAAAATATGCTTGTGTTTTTTGGACATGGGATGCAGGCTTATGGGCGCATAAATAAGGCATGTTGGAACAGCTGGTCTTTGTTGTGCGTTCAGCTTTTTAATGTCTTCAAAGAGCAACTCTGACGCATGGCTGACTACCACTCCTTGCTACTGCTTCATTTTAGCACGGAATAATAAACCTTCTTTGGGGAATTGAGTCCCTCAGTCTTTCTCTCCGTCTCTCTCTCTCTCTGTCTCTCTCTCTTTCTCTCTTGCTTTCTCTCTCCCTCACTCTCTCTTCATTTGTATACACCACTGCCACTTCCCCCTCATTTGCGGCAACTTTCTTTTTTACTTAGTTGATTTTAAAATTTCATACCTCAGGGAATGCTGGTGTGTGTTGCCGTCTATGTGGCTGCAAGCACAATTAAAATGCACACACTTGTCCTCGTTCCCCACAACGCCCCGACACTGAAAAAGATATAAACATTCTGATTATATACCCCATAGCTTTTAATCTGGAGGGATGTCTAAACAGAGAGTTAAGCACCCGGCAGCCATACATTAAATACATATAGGATTTCATATCTGAATGGTAACATTTCTCTTGACCAAGAAGGCCCTTTTCAGCTTGTATTCCCATTTTGAGTTTAGTTATCACAGCTCCGCTCTTTCTGAAATAAAACAAACACACTAGGATATGTTTTAACTCCCCCTACAACTACAGAAAAAAGCTACAGTATATTGTGGGTGCCAAAGCGATGGTGGTACACTCGCATAACGTAATGCAGCTATTTTAAGAGAATTCATTCACTTTAGCACAAGGCAATTGAAAGATGACGGCAGGATCTGTTCGCTAAGAGAATTATAATTCATTGGTGGTTTCAATGGGAGGAAGTGTTTAAGAACAAAAGGCAATTTTATGATTTACTGAAATGTTACTGGGGCAAGGGGGGATCTGAATGCTGTGAAACTGCCTGTGAACTCTGAGGTCAGTCCCCTTAGCATTATCTTATACTTGTGACCCATTGTCTTGTGTCTTGTAAGATGTTTTATTGCACTTCCTTCTTTTTATATTTGATGATGAGGGTGTTAGTTTATGGCTTGTACCATTTGCAATGTGCTGTCATTAATACAGTTGTTTAACCTACTATAAATGTCACTGCGCTTATCACCAGAGAAAATACCTTTACACGTCTGTTGCTTAATTTTAACAGTATAGTTGTGTTCTCATCCTAAAGGGTACATGTTGTTTCCTATCTATTCTTAGCTTCTTGAATGAGACTTTACTTATTTTAATGAGGCTTTATTTTTGTTTTTACATGCAATATAAGTGAGTAAAGTATTTTATATACACTATAGCTTATCTGGTTAAAACATATTTACATTCATATGCCAATATCATATGCCAATATCTTAAACTAGAAAACACAGGACTGACATAATATCTGCACATAATGTAATTGACAGGTACATACTGTGGATCATTTCTATACAATACATTAATGTCCTAAATCATCTCATATGCTTTCCTCTGAAATTATTCATCATGTCGAAATATTTTCCTTTCTTTTCCTTCAAACAGATATTATTGACATTTTCACCTGCAGTTTCACATATGTCACAATGTATTATTGTCAATGGCTTTTGCCTTTGCCTGTTTACTTCCATGGAAAATAAATAAAAACATATGTTTTTGCTGATTATCAAAGATTATTAAATTCATTTACAGGACAATTGTTTGCCAAACGTAACCTCAACCTTGTATTCAGACATGTTGAATCAAGGTCTACAGCACTGGGGAAGGTAGATGCTCATTTCTGCAAGGTAACAGTTAAGAAAAGGTATGATACCGAAAGGATATAACTTATTTTCCCTTGAAATCAACCATTAATTAGCAATAAACATTTTCTGCTTTCTATCTAATTGCCATCACATGTGTCAAGATACAGTTAAAGAGAATGCTTAATTAATTAATCATGAAAGTAGCACCTAGCTTGAGTGTCGGAGAATACAGATGTAAGCGTGGATGTTGTCTCGGCACACAACACCTCCCCTCCCCTAAGAGCAAAAAAATCCCACGCCAGACTTGATAAAATTCATTCTCTTTATCACTTTAATTAGCACCTCCCTCCTGTCCCCTTTGCAAATGAGGGTTAGGTGAGGAGGTTTGGTATTTGATGACTTAAAATGCACAGAGCTAACGAGTTATTCATACCCTGCACAGCTGTTAAGGCAATTTAACTGCGACTATCTCCTTCACTCTTCCTCCCCCCTCTCTTGATGCCTACTTACCAAGGAGGGAAGTGTGACAAGGGGCTCTTACAACTGTTTTACTGTCTCGGCAGAGAACCTCATTGATCCAGAAATGGCCGTTACGCTCTTCCATCCATCTCTTCCGAGAGCTCGGCCCTGCTTACGTCTGTGTTTTCAGGTGACTTGAGCGCAATTTGTGTGGAGGCCAGGTGTAACATTGTTAGCTGAGGTGTCAAAAAGAAAGAAAAAAAAAAACAGCAACCGAAACCCTTCACGGTTTCTTTACAAAGGCAGATGAGCACACGTGTCTGTGCGTACTGTACACTAATGGTGGCCTCTGCAATCGCCCAGATGTCACAGCGTGATTGTGATCTGAGAAAGGGGTGCTGGGAGTGGATGGATGGATGGATGGATTGGGGAGTGGGCAAAGGGGGGTGGGGGGCATGAACCATGCGTTCATATACAGAATACAGAATGTTAGTATTAACTACATATATCTCTTCACATGTTCTGCGTCTCAAGAGTCATGCCCTATCAATGCCCCCCCCCACCCCCTTTATTCTCTCTGGATATATTTTTATGATCTTCTGTGTATCAAATTGCCATTGTTGTTACTTAAATTTGTTTTTCCAGTGTGTTAAATTCGGTTTAAAAATAACAAAAATTCGAATTTGTGACTGTTCTAATAACTAAATTCTCATCCACCACACAGTGCATATAGAACAATTCCATTATGAAGATAATGCATGTATTTGGGAAACACATTATGCTCTATATACACACAGTTCAATGTTTGTCCATCTACAGTACAGACAAGAGTTGGCGTAGAGTGGCAGCGCTGGTTTGCAAAACAGCCGAAACCATGAATTTATTAACCACAATTCAGTTTAATAGGTGGCAAGGTGCTTTTAAGCCTAATAATAAACTTACGGTTTTGAATCAGGGATGCTACTTCCACTGTTGAGTCTGTTTTGGTCAATGCATAAGTGGAGCCATTGTGACAAGTGGCATCCGTAGAGTAGCGTTGTTCATCAATGAGTTATTGCTTTAAAATGAAAATGAAGAGACTGAATTCGGAAAGGAAAATAGGTTCAATTAGTCCTTCAAATAACAAGAGGCCACTTCAGAGAAATTTCCAGAAAATGAACAACAGGCCACAGATTCAATGAATAGATTAGGTGGATTTTCAATGTGTTATAATGTGCTTTTCTCCACCAGCAGATAAGTGAGCAGAACCAACAGTTTACCTGGTTTTATTTCCCCTCTTACTGGTTCTTTGTTACAAAACATAATGACATTTTCTTAACTTGCCTGCTTTTTATTTTGTGAAAGGTTTTCTGTAATTGAACTTCTACAGCATATCTCCATGTTGTCTATACTTGATGAACTAAAATAACATTAAAAATACATTAAACCAATACATCATGTAAACCACACACTGTACCCACATGATTATATTATTTTTAGCTGTATGACATAAAGCTACCATGACCATGAGCTACGAACATCTCAGAAAAATGTCTTTACTAATTGACTTGAAAGTGATTACTGTGAATCAGAAAAAACCTTTATTTAAATCTGATTCATATTGAAGCATAGAATTTGCACTTTTGTAATTTAACTTTCTGAATGTCACAAATTGTTAAGTGTGAATGGAATTTGTACTGAAAAGCTAAATGGTATCCATTGTCATACAAAGCTGTGTCTTTTTGTATGTCTATCTGACTATGTGAATGTGTGTGTGTGTGTGTGTGTGTGTGAATGCGTGCATGCTTGCGCATGTGTGCAATATAAACTAGTGTTTCTATATACTGTAGTTGGTAAAATGGAGACAAATGGGTACAGCGGCAGGTCGATTCACCTGAGTTGTAGTTTCTCTGTTGAGGACAAAACACAGTGGTGAGAAAAATAATTTAATATGATTAACTTTGAGTGTTTCTTCAATTGTTTGGTTTTGCTCAGCGACTTGCAAAGACAGAAAATTGTCAGTTTACACTGGGTGATTCCACAGAGATAGCAATCATCACTTTATTAGGCCTTCTGCAGCATTTCCTGCTTGATTTACTGTGCAGTCCCAGGGGCTTGTGGGTAGGCACCAGTGGACTCTCTTGAACATGGCCTAGTCACAACCTGGCTTTAAAGTTTAACACCACTATTAATCTGGAGCTGAAGGATGTAGGATCATCGAGCTGCTGCTCAATAATCCGGCTCCACAATGGATGGAACTGGATATGGCCATAGGTAAAGTGGGACTCAATGAAAGATTCTTTTCCAGCAGCATTGTCATAGATAAATGTTCTGCCCCTGTACTTGTAGCAACAGCCCATGTTGTGATCACATACAGTACACAGAAAAATGACTGCAGCCTTTAATATTTAATTATGTATTAAACAACTTCCTTGAAGAAAACCCATATGTATGTAAGAAGTAGAATTTTCTTGTACCCATGTACACACCTGTGACCTTTGTTTCCACAATAATTTACAGCATACATTCTCTATATACACACACACACACACACACACACACTGTGTTCAAAGATTAACTAGAGATTATTTAGAAACATGATTGCATTATT
>JAODUH010000008.1:4373720-4398580 GCA_027564835.1 Typhlichthys subterraneus | reverse complement strand
GCCCAACCGACAAGATGGTGTCGTGCCCCCCCCACCCCCACCTGAAGTTCAAGTGACCTCTGAATGACCATTTGAGTCTGTACTTGCATATATTCCTCTCCTCCCACAACTGAACCCCCTACGGTGCTCAGTCCATGCCCGTCCTGTTGTGAGAGTGACGTATGGACCATTTCCTTCACGATGCCGCACATGACGTTGCATGGCTAGCGCGCTACACATGACGTCGCAGGGCTAGCGAGCTACACATGACGTTGCAGGGCTAGCGCGCTACACATGACGTAGCATGGCTAGTGAGCTACACATGACGTCACAGGGCTAGCGCACTACGCATGACGTCACAGGGCTAGCGCGCTACACACGTCGGAGGCCGGCTGGCCGCTGTGCGTGGAGGAACAGGTTTGAACATATTGTGTTATCAGCCACATTTATCTGCACAGCATTGTGTGCCAACGCCGGGCCTTATGCCAAGCTCAAGGAGGCAGACAGACAATAATGCTTTGTCCCCCCCTCCCCCACTTTGAGCCCTGTCTCTCGGTCAGACACAGGGAACGGCTTGCCTGTCCACCTCAACCTCCATCAGCCTCAACAATGGCAGACAGCATTCTCTCTCCATCCCCCCCCTCTCTCTAGCTCTTGTTTTACTTGTCATCTTGGGCCCTGTGTGTTTTCACCTTTTAAAAGAGGACAAATCCCTCAAATACAAATGTTCATTGGATGTGGAAATGAAGCGTTACGTTTGATCGCTTCCTAATGTGTGTGTGTGTGTGTTTGGGAAGGGGGTGGGGTGGGTCTGGACCAGAAAATTGATGGACATCTGCTGGCTTATTTGGGTTATTTATTTATTTATCTATCTATCTATTTGCTGTGCGGTGGCTGAGGTCAGGCTGCTGATGCCACTGATAACAACCAAATGAGATTACTGGGAAGGTGTTGGCTGTGCCTTGTGACAGACCTTGGTGTGTGTGTGTGTGTGCGTGCATACATTTTATTCTTTATCCTTTTCTGATAATAGCACCCACAGACAATCACTAAACTATGAGTCATTCCCTAAAGAAGGGTTGCATTAATGGTTGTTTTCTGGAACACAAAGATTGTTTCTCCATGTTGTGGGCAGGGACTGCTTACGACTTTAAGTGCAATTGACTGACTCGAATCGAACATCGCAAAAATACTGATCTTAATCCTGACTGAGATACGCAGAAGCCATTGCCGAACAGTGCATGCTTTATGAAGAGAGGTCGCAACCTCTGCATCGACAATGCGAGAGAAAGGACCATAACAACAGCCTGGCAGCTAACACAACACAGCATTGTGGAGGCAAGGCATGACTGTGCAGGAAATGGCCTATCTCTGTGTCAGCACTTGCTCCCAGAGACAATGCTAACCAGTGCTTGCCATGCTTGCTGAGCTCATACAATGTGCAAGAAATGTATGTCTTATACTGTATCAACCAGCGGGGGATATTGAGAAGAATAACCAGAAGTGAATTGATTTCCTGTAAAATAGTCCACATTACAGATTTGCACGGCGGCACAGCATTTTTTGCAGCGCCATATTATTGCTACGTTTCTTTCTTTTTTTTTTTCTTCTTCATGTTTTTCAGTTTCTTTTTTTCCAGCAGCTCACACTCATAATCATAGTCACAGCTGGGTGCCTTGTTGTTCATGTATGCGGTTGAAAAACGGCTTTGTTGTCTATCAACATAAGCTTTGTGAAGTGAACTTGTCACTGAACCGTATTTATTGAAATAATGATGAAGTAATTATTCATATTAATCATCTTTTTAACATGAAGATTATGCACCTCTAGCCTTAAGTCGTTTAGTGTTTTTTTATTTTATTTTTTTAAGCTTAGCAGCGTAAGAGTATTTTCTACAGTGAGTAATTCTTTCACTACAGGATTGTCTGGTCATGGGAAAACCTTTTCTGTTTAGTTGATTAACAGTAAGAGCAGTGATGACAACTGTCGAGACTGACATCAATCTAAACACATCAATCATAGAGACTGATTCCATCAATTATACGTGCCTGATTCAGATTTATTTCAGAAGTGGGGTTTAATTACTAATATCAGAACATAATTAAAATGATAAATCATGACTGTTCTCATTGAATTAGAGA
The DNA here is from genome assembly GCA_027564835.1 of Typhlichthys subterraneus. Taxonomy (NCBI): domain Eukaryota; kingdom Metazoa; phylum Chordata; class Actinopteri; order Percopsiformes; family Amblyopsidae; genus Typhlichthys; species Typhlichthys subterraneus. The sequence continues at coordinate 4,396,460 of JAODUH010000008.1, read as the reverse complement.
TGGAAATAACAGAAAATCTGCAAATTGTCAGTGTCTGCTAAATATGTGTTCTTAATTGGCCTATGAGTTTGCTCCCATTGTATCTTATTGTAAATTGTATCTTAACAGATACAATGTCAAAACCCATGTCAATTTCACGAATGAAAAATGTGTGTAGCTTTTAGATATTCTACTACTTTACTACTTAATACTTTACTACTAGACGATTTCCCCAAATCTGGTAGCACTTTCATTTAGAACTCTGTTTGGTTGCTTATTTAGTGGGAAAGCTTGTCTGGGTTAAGTACAAAATTAACTCTGACCTTCAAAAAGAATATTTGTACTACTAGCTTGAACGCAAACACTGTGTCTGAAATATGTCAGTGAAAGATACTAAACTGGAATCTTCTGAAGTCCTCTTTGAGGTTCAGGAATAGCTTATAAAAAGGGCAAAACAGGCTGGAGAGTCAACCTTTGAGTGTACACGACGGCACAGAGACATATTGTACACATACGTACAGTGGGAGAGAGTGGGAGACAGGGAGCAAGCAAATTGCTGCAAAAGCGAAGGCGAGTGCAACCAAGCATTTTGGATTGGTCCTAATATCTCCCTATGCACCACCCCCCTTCCCACACACACACACACACGCACACACAGACACACTGCATCTGCTGGAGCTAGTGGCTGTAGTTAAATTGAAATATTTCCCGGCGTGTGTCAGAAGCATGCAGAATGGTAATTATGACAGATCTGATTAGGCGGGCAGACTCGGGCGGCTCCAGGCTGCAGGTGCGACCTTGTGCATTCCTGCGTGTGTAAATAAAATTAATTACAAGCGTGGGGGGCGCGCAGCGCGTGACATCAGCGCACGCAGGGGGGACTCCCACGGGGGGCACCCTAATGGAATATTTTCCCCGAGTCTAATAATACAGTTGGTATTGACTTGAGGTAATTAGGGGGATCATTAAAGCGCTTTTCCCGGCGTATTTGCCTGCCTGATCAGATTAGCGAGAATGGGCCTCAGAACAGGCCCTGTGTGGTCTGTCATAGAGTGCAGGAGACACTATGGAGGAGAGCTAGCTAGCTAACATTTGTGAGAGTAGAGAACCGGATAGCAAATTGTTGTGCCTCCTTCAGTTTCAGAAGGCAAATCAGCTGGCGTTATAAAATGGCTAAAGGCTGTATGGGAGAAAGCCAGAAGGTGATTTGTTTTTTATTAAAAAAAGAAAAGAAAACGTGTGTCTTGCTCTTGACAATACTGCCATTACGTTCTAAATAGAAGGTGGTGCTATTTAGCAAAAGGAGGCTAATGAGCTAGCAGTGTTAGTTAGCTAGTGTGATGGTGACCACTGCCCCTTGCATTTGCCGCACAGTGGCAGGAGGGCAGGCAAGGGGGAGGGCAGAGGAATTAGAGCCAGATGGGGTGAGAGGTGGCTTGTAAGGCGCAAGTGAGAGAGATGCTGGAGAGACAGAAAACATTGCGACACGCGCGCCGAGAGACCCCCGGCCCTCCTGCTAAGGAGGTTCAATGGGACAGGGATCAAGTAGGCATGGGAGAGAATTCCACTGGCCATTAAACAATAAGAGAGAGCTCGTTTCAGAGGGAGGGAGGACGTGCCTTTTGCGAGATAATTCATACGCTAAATTAATTATTCAGACATCTGGGCTTCCAGTTCAAGAAATTGTGTCTTTAATAATACAGAGGATCCAGCCCAGCCTGTTTCCCATAGCAACCTAATAACCAAGCAGCCACAGAAGATAAATAAATAAATCAATTAATAAACAGTCGCGGCCTTTCATGTCCCTGGGGGTAATAACACACTGGCTCCGATCTGCCTAGTTTGAGGGAGAGCAGAGATCTCTCCAAACAAACACAGGCACTGCCTTCCCACGGCACTGAAAGCCAAACAGATTGGAAACAACCATGGATCTCACAGTGTTTTATACACACCTAGAAATGCCCTCAAACTGAACACACAGAATGGAAAATAACTCCATGTTACTGGCCTTGTACAAATGGGAAACTACCCATCAGCTTATCTATATTCAGTTGGTATTGATGTGTTACATGGCGATAGACAGACTCCAAAGGTCAACCATCTGCCCCATGTGATATATGCAGCTGAAAGGACGAGCATGTGGATATTTAGTGTGCGTATGTGCTGGGTGGGTGAGTTGGGCTGCCTGCTGGGTGGGTCTACTTGAAGTGTGTGTGTGGAGGGGGGGGGGAGGGTCTAGGAATCCACGTGGCTTCCAATCACGCCTGCAATTTAGTCATTTTGCCGTGGTAGCAGGAAGGACGGTCATCTTATAGCCCCCCTCCCCACCACCACTAAACACGGTTAGCACCTCCCTGAACTCCCATCCCCCACCTCGCTCACATCAGACTAGTGAGACACTCATTGCCCCCCCTCCACCCCCCCTCGGGGAGTGGCGTGCCAGGCGGGTGTGGGCTAGCAGATGGCATCGCCCCTCCCCTCCCTCACCACTGCACCAGCCCCCTCCCCGGTGGCGCAGCGGCGGACCAGATCAGTGCCATTCTGTCTCATTAGAGCTTGGCTAATTAGCGTAGCCGCTTCCAGGGGGAGGGCGAGCAAGCAAGAGAAACACAGTGCGAGAGAGAGAGAGAGAGAGAGAGAGAGAGAGAGAGAGAGAGAGAGAGAGAGAAAACGGGCCGTTCGAAAGCCATTGTACAATATTCGTCTGGTCACTGAGAAGCCGAGGAGGGGCTTTGAGCCCTGCGGAGCGCGGGGGCTCCCGGGGTGCTTGTTTCGCGACAGCAGGGTCTCTAATTCCATCAGTCGATTGATTCCGCTCGTGTTGTGCCACAGCCCCTTTTAAAAAGAAGGAATCGCATGCCCCACTCTCAGCTAGCCTCCTGCAGCTAGGCTAAAAGATAGCCTCTAGCATCTAGGCTACAGGCTAGCCTACGTTTGCTAGGCTAAAGGCTAGCCTACGCTTGCTAGGCTATTAGCTATGCTAAGATTGCTACGCTAGGCTAGCCGGTTAATAATGTTGACGTGGCTGCTGGTCTACGTACTAGCTAGATGGCCTGCACCTCTGCTGGCTAAAATCAAATGGGCCTGCGCCTAATGCTAGCTACTTCTGGCAATGTCGTTGCTGGACGAGTGCCAGTGTAACACAGTTGTTTTCTCTGAGCCTGACAACTCCTGCAGCTAAATCACGTTCTTGGAGGCCTCTGCAATCAGATTGGAATGGATAATGAATAATGGTAAAGAATTATTGTGCTAATAAATCAAACTAGTCAGAAAAATATACATGTCCAGGCCTGAATAGAGGGGTGGCCATTAAACTGATGAAGTCACACATCTTATTAGGTTGGATTCACTGCTTTATAGTTACTCCTCTGAATATATGCCAGTTAAAAAGGGATGATTGAAATGCTACATTGAATGTATGTGTGTGTGTGTGTGTGAGACCAGTTAGGGGTTTGGTTGGCAGAGGCCTAGTGTGGTTACGAGCTCTGAGGCGATGGCAGCATTCCAACAACCAGGCCCCCCACTACACACACACTGTCTCTCACTCACACAATGCCAATGCCACTATCGTATGCACCAACTCAAATCCATAGACACATAAACCCTGATGTTCCACACCATCATTTGACCACACACATGCACACAGAGCTGTTGCCGAGGTCAACTACGCAAACACAATACACATGTGTACAGTAATGTTCTCCTGCTTGCCCAGGGGATTCCTGAGGGGGGCGCACCAACCTGACAAGCAAACACACACACGCACACACACCGTGTACCAAGCGACGACGAGGCCACTTCCCCCGACCTCCCCCCACGGCTGCTAACGCGGAGCCCCGCGTGGGCGTCGTGCCAACTCTGGAGCTGAAACAGGCCCATCCCCCACTATCAGAACCACCGGACCTGGCCACGTTCACCCTCCCTACCCCCACCTGCCTGGATAGGGGCCTCTGCCGTGTCTGAGCTACACAAGGCACATGTTGTTGTTATTTTCACCTACAGTGCACGGTCCGATGTAAGGGGAACTTCATCGGGGTACATTTTACCTGTGGAGGTTTTTCAATTGTACATATCTATGTTTTAAGAATATATTTAAGACCATATTGTTAAATATAGTCAAGATAAATCATTTATACCTATAACCGCCACACTGGGTACATTTTACCCGTTATCAAAATGCATTTATTTTCGCAAAGTTTCTTGTTTTTGCCCAGCATATGTTTACACACACTTATATACGGCAACCGTATACAAGTGTGTGATCGAAATCTACATCATTCATAGCTGTAGATTCCCACAGGGTCAGCTGGCCCCACACACAACAGAAGAAAAAGCTTAGTCCGTTGCAGCAAATGTACACTGGCTGAAGCGTGCATAGCGTATAGCCAAGGTGCTTCAATGTGAGGGTTGTATACAGGGGAAATAACAGTGAGATGGAACGTTTCTGGTTCGAGCAATGGTCCAATATGTTCCCCATCTCAGGAGTAACCGGTTTCGGGAGACCCTGGGAGGAGGCGACAGGCGATGCCGGTTGGCCACGGACATTTTTGTGATCCTGGCTGTGGGGGGTGTCATACAGAGCTGGCGTTGACAAACATCTGTTCCTGACTACAGCAAGGTGCCGGTTTACGCTAGCATAAGCTTAGGTTAGCCTACATGCCTGACAAGTGGGATCTTTGCTTTCATGAATAGCCTATATTTCCATGTTCTTAAAGACGCCCACTTAGACGATAATTAAAAATAAGAGCACCAAAATACAGACGATTAAACAAACTAACTTTAGAAGACAATTAATACAATGACTGAGTACATTTTGGAACTATAAACAGTATTGAGGCGTACATTTGACCCGTTTACGGTTTTAGGTATACAGAGATTATTGGCGGTTCTAGTGTTAAATATTGTCATGATAGAATGTGTTTGAACCCAAATGTGTTTTATTTTGACATCCATTTGGTTCCATTGTATCTATGAAACTATTCGTACACCGATAAAACATGTTTTATCATTTATATCGAACAAACTTTACAAGTAGACTTTTTTTTTCTTAGAATGCAAGAACCGTGAAAACGACTTATGCTGAGGTAAGGAAGACCTGAGGTAAGGTCTTCTTGAGCTAAAAGCTCAGTTATCGCCCCAGCGGGGGACCTGTGACATTCCACACCTGTTGGTTGTGACGCCTGGGGTTCCTATGGGTGTGGTCTGACGTGGCGGCGAGGGCCAGACCCTGCCCAAAGGCACGGGCGGCGGCCCGGGTAGTTCGGCAGGGATGAGCAGCTGCCCGGGGAGCGCCCATTACGAGATGGAGCCAGAGATAAGTGCTCTCCCAGGCCCCCTTTCACAGGCGTAATTAGCACACTTCTTATCTGCTGTTCAATTCACATTCACACCAGCCCGCCTTGAATACGAGCGAGGGGGAGAAGAGGTAGAGAGAGTGTGGCGAGTAAGGAGGGGGGGGGTGGGGGGTGGGAGAGGCACAGGGGAAACCTGTTCCCCAGACAAGCCGTCATTTAGGACGAGGGGAGAAACGCTGGGGAGCTAATACCATGGCCGCCTCACGCTCCCCCATCACCGAGGAGTCTTTGAACTCCCGAACAAAAACAGTGGTTTGTGCATCAAACTGCAATTTGGTCAAACAAAGCAATCTGGGGCTATAATCATCCTAATCAGCGAGACAAAAAAAAAAACAAAAAAAACAAAAAAAACAGAGCCTTTGCAGATATTTCTTGATAATTTCGCCCTTGGTGATCTGGCCCCTCCCCTCCGCGGCCTTCATCAAGCTGGGTTGTGAACATCTCCCCGACTGTGTCTCCGTCAGAGGCAGGAAAACCCTTAATAATAACGCCTTGCTCCGCATTTTCCTTTAATTGCTTTTAATAAAGAGTTAAACTGATGGTGTGTTCTCTTTTTTTTTTACCCCTTCACCATCGTTCATGCACTCACACACACACACACACACACAAGCTGGCATTGTTCGGGCGCGTTGTTCTCTGGGAGATGATGACAAGGGCCCCTTTATCTAACTGGGGGAGCCGTTTAGAGCACGGCTAATATAAACAGGTTTGTTTTGTGTTGGAACAGTGTCGGCTGCACCGCGCCGAACCCACAATAAAAGGAGACGTATGTCATTATGTGGATAAATCATAGCAGTGCCGTGGGGCGACGGCGGGTTTTGTAAAGCGTCGAATGTTGTCGTTTGGGTTTTTTTCACCTGTTCATTCTTTAACTTTATTAATATTGTCACTGTATGTGCGTTGAGAGTTGGCTATGGTCTAATGGCTTTTATGGTGTTTTGGCAACCTACATCAAACTCACCAGCAGAATCTAGAAATGTGTGGGAAAATAAATAAAACTGTACTGTAGTGCTGTACGTTCTATAGCATGTTAATGTGAGCACTGGAAGAATGTCTCAACTAAAATGTGGCACGTATTATATTTATAATTACTCATCTTTTGTTCTCATTGATTAATGCACATCACAACAGTGTCTTTTAAATGGGTTATACATTAAAGATTAGTAAAATACGTCTGCGGTTGGCAAAATCATGACAGCTTTACAAAGTGGCTAATATATTTTAAAGGAAATAAATATGGTCTTTGTGATTATTCTTAAATATATTTAAATGCCTGAATAAAAATCTAAGTGTAACTACACCCTAAAATGTATTTTGAGCTGAAAACGAAGTAATAGGATTGATCTGTGATGAGACACATCAATGCTGGTGTTATTATTGACAAATTCCAGTTTTTTAGAAAAATCTGCATTTTATGTGCTGAAAACAGAACTACACGTCATATCCATAAACAAATCACAGCAGGACCTGGCTGGCTTTCAGCGGTACACTCATACGTCATCAAATTAAAATGGTCCCCCTCTCAGCCCCTCCGCTCACTCAGCTCCTTGATGCTTTTAAAAGTTGCTGTGGGTGGAGTCAGGCTCAGCGCTGGGGTGCAGTTACACTTTAAATATTGTCCAATTTCACAGTTCCGTGTAGTGTGTTGGGGCTGACAGCTGTGCATAATTGATCACGTGAGTGATCTCATGTGTGTCCATGAGAGTGAGACACCTCAAGGACAGCGTGTTGGGGTACCTGGCTCTTGGAGGCAGCCACCTTGGCGAACAGGGCCTGGGAAACCTTGGCTCTCTTCATCTCCTGCTGAATCTCATCGTAGATAGAGGCGTTAATATTGAGGATGCAGCTCTCCGTTTTACCGTTCCATTCACTGGGCAGAGGGGATGGCTTTACCTGCGGTAGTCAAGGAACACCTTTGTTAACATCCAGCCTGACAGATTGACAGCTACCCTAATAAGACAGCCAGACCACAACACATATCTTTCTGATAAGCCTTACAATTATCACATCAAATCTGATCTCTGACATCTAAATAAGGACAAGATTTACTCAACATTTCAAATGTCATATCAGCAGGTCAAAATGTATGCCTATTCCTATATATTTTAACATGTTATAATCTTGGTAAACTGCCAGCTGGTTTCAATTTACCCCATCAGAATGTTTTTAATTCAGTGCTTCTGTATGTCTTTTTAAATCTGAATATGACATGTAACAACCGCAGCAATGTAATGTTTACTTCAGATGTTAAATCATGCATTAATAAAACCAGGGAAAGGGTTTGCACAAGCTCCTCAGGATTATCAGTCCAAAATGTGTAGATGTGGGTGGTGTTAATATTGCGCCAAAAGGTCAACTACACCCAAATGACTTCAGGCTACACTTGAAGGAAAAGCAAATGCATATTTTATCCCAACTGATGTTATTGCCTCTATAAATATACACTACTGAAGAAAGTAAAAGAAACACATATTCATATTGTGCACTGAGAAATGTGTGTGCTAAGGTTTTGTTGCTGTTGGATGAGGTGATAGGGTGTAGGTAGCCTAGGGTGGTGGCTTAGTGTTTGCTCACAGGCGAAATGCCCACAGGGATTCGGGGGTTCCAGTCCTCCGGCCTGACGTTGTTACAGTCTTCCCTCCGTGGCTGTAGGGGTCAGGAGCACACAACACAACCATGTTTGTTCAGGCTCATGCCAGAGACACGCCAGGCTCAAACACAAGCCCTCCCGCCCATGTTGACATGAATGAAGGCGGCAGAGCACACACACACACACACACACAGGCAGGTGGCTACGGTGGTTCTAGCAAAAGGACGCCAGAGTGTCCATCCTCTCATTACCGCAGCTTAGAAAATTGTATTCTCTTGTATTCTTGATAATCACGCGCAAGCAAACACCAGCCATGTGAAATGTCAAAGCAGTAAATATCACATCAAATCCCTTTCATTTAAGGCTTGGGGGAACCTTTCGACAAGGTAACAAACACACTGATACCACATTACAAATGGACAATTAGCATATAAATCACTTTGACATCAGACGCTATTTTGTGAGAACATTTGGACAAAAATTGGGAACAGGTAAGTGATATTTAAAGCAACCACTAATAAGCAAATGCCTACAAACTTGCCATAATCCCATGCTCGAAAAACATATATTCAAGTATATTTGTCTAGACACTTGAAACCTTTCTTGGGGTCTAAAAACAAACGCGCACATTCCTCAAATTCATGGTAAACCAGGAATTTCGGAGCATTCCAAAGTGGGTTTCATCCTCAACCTACAATGGCGGTGCGCGCGATAGTCTGGGAGCTGGGTTACCGTGTCAAGCTAATTGTTAAGACTGGGGCATGCGCTGGCTGGCTCAGGAAAACCAAGCCACCCATCGGCACACATGAAGAGAAACATACCTCCGCATCGGGTTTTATGAGCTCTATAAAAACCCTCTTCTGTCTCTGCTTCAATTGCCACCCCTCACTGATTTATGTGGCTACATTCACACTGCATTGCTCCATAGGAGGGGCTGGCATATGGCCAGGTGTGAGGGTGAGTGCACATGTGTGTGTGTGCGCGTGCACGTGTGAATTGCCTTGTGTACAGGCACGCTTGTACATGATTTATGTCTATGAGGCCATAGGAATACAGGCGAGTGTGTGTGTGTGTGTGTGTATATATATATATATATATATATCATATCTAAATATATATATATATATATATCTCATATCTAAATATATTGCAACAAAACTGTGAGCTCTGTGCACACACTGCTGCTTAGAATACTGCTCATAACAGAACTAAAGTGTGATATATATTAGCGGATGCAATTGTGTGCCCTGTGATGCGATTGTGTCCCTAATAACCTTGGTGGCCAACTTTATAGGAACCGTGTAGACACTGTGCACTGAAACACTGTAAAAATCACTCTCTGCTGCGCTGACACTGTAAGGCCTCCAGGTCACCTTGAACAGTATGTGTTGTTATTATTGCATCCTGTGTGTGGACCAGGACACACGGCAACAAAAGATGCATTATCAGTGCCATCGCCGATCGCTGAAAAGCTTCTTGTTTTTAAAAGCGGCTTCAGCATTGTTATTGTAAGGTCTACATTTTGGCCCTGAACCTCTCCTCCTCCTGTGAAAGACTAGTTTCTCCAGTTGAGCCTTCCTGCCTCACTATCTTTCACGCTCAGCTGGGAGTCTGCTGAGCTGGCTGCTGGGGTCTGGGTGGGCCTGGGGGCTCGACGGAATCATTCTCTTTGTTTCTGTGTTTTCAGCTTCCAGAGATGGAAAAAAATAAGTAAAATAGCCCGTGTTAGCTAGGCCCAGGACAGAGAAGGGTCTTGTCATGCTGCTCTTAAACCCCAGACCACACTTAAAATAGTCTGTAAATAAAAAGGTTGCCAAACTAGAGACACTGATTTGTTAGAGTGGGGGTTGACTTTTTCAAACGCAGCTGTTTATTAGTGGGGCCGAATGGATGTGGAAATGTCAAAATTAGCAGGCAGAATTAGCCATAATTTGAGGGCCTCCGTCACCTCCTGCTGTGTGTGAGGTGAGTCACTGTTATACTGTGCACCATGTTCAGCACACACTGCGGGTTTATCTACAATACGATTCACTCTGCTGTACCAGACGTTAACACTACAGAGGCCAATGTACTTGCCAAGTAAATGTAAACCATATTTACAAAATATATATTATAATAATAATAGATACATGATAATTTTTGGTTCAAAATGTTTGCTTTCCAAACAATGTTCCAAATGCAATTCTTCAAGTTACACACCTCGATTTGCCTTTTTGGTTGACATTATAGTTGTTGTTTGCATGCCTCTCATGCCTATGGGTCTCACATTGCTCTCTACCCCTCCCCTTATAAAGTGACACAAACTAACAATGAGCCGGGACCTAGTCTCCGTGGCACGTCCGCTCCCGTACCTGTACGGGCCTGCTGGGCGGGGTGCTGATGAGCGGGGCGGGGCCCATGGCCGAGGCGGCGGTCAAGCTGCGCTCGCGCTCGTCCTGGTAGATGCGGTCGCGCTCCGCCTCGGGCAGCTGCAGGAAGTTCTGCATGGCCCGCAGGTTGACCAGCAGCGACTGGGACGCCGTCTTGGGGTCCTCCTCCTTGCGCAGGATCTCCGACAGCAGGCCCTGCCGTGGGAGGAGGACGGGAGAGGAGCGGGGGGGCCAGGGTGGGATGCACGGAAAGCCGATAGAGGGAGGGAGGGGTGGGGGGAGCAGGTGGGGGTGGGAAGATAGCGAGGAGGTGAGCTGTAAGAAATGGAGCAGTCACATTAGAAGATTCTTAAATAACACAGTGAGAGCCCCGGGTGTAATGGGAGACTTGCTAATGACAATGGCGACGTGGTGCTTTTAAGCATCTTTCGCTACTTGCGCGTAAGCTAATACCGCCTTTTAAGGAGCCGCCCGCTAAAACCGCCGCTTCTTATGTCGCCCGCACGGCTCCTGAAGCGGCGGGGAGCCTCGCTGCCCCCCCATCCCTTCCCCCCGACGCGCTTCTGTAGCTCCCCTGAGCGCGAGGCAGCATCGCGTCCGGCGCAGAGTTCGCCCGAATGCTGGGATCTTGGTTACTTCTAACTCCCACACCTCCATGTGAATCACACATCCCTCCCCCATACTGCAGCTCGCTTGTTGAGCAGAATAGGCTTTGCGCGTTGAAACGAGAGCGTCAACTGTGTAAAACAAAGCCACATTTCTTGGGTTCCACAACATGTAAGGTTAGGGGCCGCTGCTCTGACCCTTTGCAGACCTTCTCATTTCGGCGTGCCGGCTATTTTGGTGACGCGCTATTTTGGTGACGCTGTATTTTGAGCGCTTTCTGATCATCCGTGGGATGCTCTCTCTGCTTTACGAGTGTATGCTGAATGCCTGCGTGTGTCGTACTACAGCAGGCAATCAGCGGGGAATCTGTTCCCGTTTCAATGGCGCTCAATTCCATCATTATGAGGCCGCGATAACTTCATTCTCAGAGAGGCGCGTGATTGGGCCTTTTCATCTGCCGTTGGACACACACTGTGCAGAACCATCACTGCTCTTCTCTCGACTTGAAAAGGTGTGATTTGACAAACCAAAATAATGCTGTAAACACTCTCGGAGATGTTTCAAAACCGATCGTCCTTCGGAAAACGACTGATAAATGCATACATGAATATGTAGTATGAATGTTTACTGCCCTACTGGAGAATCAAGCCCTTTTTTTTTTTGCATTCATACACTGCAGATAGGCCTGCAGTAAGTGGGCATGCATAAACGCACAGACATGAAGTCAGAGGAAAAGATAAGATTTTATGGCGAGGGAAGCTCTAGACAGATTGTACACCGGCATTCATGAGATGCAGATAAGCATGTCTTGCATGTGTGCATGTTTGCCTATCGCGCCTCGCCATCAGGTCTTTCCGTCTATCGCTTCAGCCAATCAGCTGCCCCGCCCCCTCCGTGTACAGAAGAGGCCCCCACGCACCTCCCCTCTGCTCCTTCTGAGGCACCTCCTGTGTGGAAGCCTGCCGTTCGCGCCTCCCCCCCACCTCTCCCCCCGCTTGATTTTTATTAACACAGGCCCGTGGAAAATAAAGAGAGAAAACACAGGGCTAATAAATAATCCTTCCAAGGCAGACTCTCTCCAAAGCGCATTGCTGGGCTAATTCTTCATATCTGCTACAGATAAGACTTTGCGTGCAAGTTGCCAATTTTCACAACAACAAACACAAAACATATACAACTCTGGCTCTGCCATTACACACACACACACACACACACACACACATACACAGGGTGGTAAGAGATAGAGAGAGATATAATGTACGTATTGACACCAATAGATCTTTGCATTAATATTAATTCCCTTTAACCCACCCAAACCACCCACACACACACACACACAAACCTCACCTCCCTGCTTTCTCCCAATGCAGAGATGTTATCGACCCCCTGCATTAGTGTGTGTGTGTGTGTGTTTGGCCTCCGACTGTAAAGCAAGAGCACATGTTTTGACACAGCCAGGCGACGCTTGGCACGGGGCCAAGAGCCTTGTGTTTCAGCAGGGCTGCTAGCCCACAGGAGCGTGAGGGGTTTGAAGGCTGTGACGAGTGACAAGTGACGGGGACCAATGCTATGCAGCAGGGACCTAAACAAATGGGGAGCTGGGCTGTATGTGCACTGAGACACTACACGCTAGGGCTCATCACTGCTGTGGCATGCCAGATACGTTGTATTAGCCTCGCGAGACCATCCCGGCCTCTTGAGCTTCAGTTTAACTTCTGGAGCGTCTGAAATCATTGCTATTGAGTCGGAGTAGCAACTGAGCTTACCAACCAGCATCGCATTGATAGCTAGGGCTGTGGTTTAGGTGTGTCGGTTCATCCAATCAACTGCCAAGTGCGTTTTTAAACTGCCTGCCCTTTTCGAACTGTTTAGATGGACGGCTCCCCAGACGGCCTTGTGACTAGCAATCCACCTGACATGTGAGGTAAACATTATGGAAGCAGCTGCGCGCATCTGACGCATGGCGTCGTCAAACTGCGACGCCGGGGTGCCGAGTGTGCGACACGAGGTGTAAGGAAGCGTCCCACTCACCTGGGTCCTGTTGAAGGCCACGCGGGCGAACACGGCCTGCGAGATGCCGGCCCTCTTCAGCTCGTCGCGCACCCACTGGTAGACCTCCGCGGAGACCTCGGCGTTGGAGGCCGCCTGCTGCTCCAGCGGCTTGGCGAGCGAGCTGCGGTTGACGGGCGGGTGGTTCAGGTACTGCTGGGAGAGCGTCTGCTGCGCCAGCAGACGGTTGACGGCGTACTGCTGGTTGAGGATCTGGGCCATCACCAGCTGCTGGCTCACCAGCTGGGGGCTGATGGGCGTGGACACCAGGCCCGGGTGGTGCAGGCCGGACAGCGGGGGCTGGCGGCCGCCGCCCGGCTGCCCCCCATGCGGGGGAGGGCCGTGGGCCAGCGGGGGCACCGGCGACGACGACGATTGCTCGGCCGTGCTGCCCGGGATGGGCTGCTGCTGCTGCTGCTGCTGATGCTGCTGCTGCTGCTGATGCTGCTGCTGCTGATGCTGCTGCTGATGCTGGGAGAAGCCCAGGTGGCTGTGGCTGTGGTTGGAGCCGGGCGGGGACAGGTCGGACAGGCCGTCCATGTCCGCTGCGGGGAAGGGGGGAGGGGGGGGTGGCGTGTAATGGAGACGACGGAAAGAGAGAAGGGTCAGTTATCCGCTCGGGTTCTATTCCGGGCGATGTAATGGAAACCCGGGGAGAAAGGGGAAACGCGGCCACAGAAGACCGCACCGCTTTTTACTACAAAACACGGCCTCCAACCGCATAATCACACCAACTTAGATACAGCCTCCTGTCGCCAAGAGCTGGGCTCCACATCGAATTCCAAAACCTCAGCCTCTGGTCAAACCTGTTAGTTACTGTTCTATATTTACAGTGATTCATACTGCATTTCTTCCCATTTCCAGGGAACAGCGTTATAGGAATGGCAATGCAGCTTCTATTGTTTTCTATCTGCTCTGCCGTCCCTGGGTAGGACATGTCAAGCCTTGACTGTTAAGGCATGACCGGATTGCAAAGGAATCTTCTAGAGATGAGGCCGATGATGAAAGGACCCTCAGCGTGTCGATTCGTCTCTCCCACCGCTATGGCATCCACATTTAAGTCGAGAATGCCCCTGACCTCATCACGTGGGGAACAATGTCGGATGCCATAGAGAACAGGGAAGGCTTTTACGTGCCTTGGTGTCAACTGGAGGGTCTGAGGGCGTGATTACACTATTATCAGAGGCATTGCTGATTAATCGGAACAGCTCTAGGTGCCTAATTCTAAAATAAGGAACACTAGCTAGCCAATATGACAGTTTTGGGGGAAAGAATGACCTAAATATACATTTAGGGAGTGGTGAGGAGAGATGGAGAAAGAGGCCATGGTAACCCTTTAAACGCCTCTCCCTTCCATGGTTAGTATTTGCAAGTCTTTAAAACTGGGAAAATGAGCGTATCGCTTTGAATTCATTTGTTGTTGTCTTTTGTTGCGGGAATCTTTAAGACCATAATAGCAGCTTGGGTATATTTTAATATGGGCCTAAATAACGCGCTTAAGCAGAAGAAAACAATGATTTCAGATAAACATAGGCGGCATGAATACGCATTTGGAGCACCTGAACATCTAGACGTGTTTTTGGGTCTTTCATATAATGTACATACAGTACATGTTTTATAAGAGCAATCCTCTCAGTGTTTGAGGGGGCATCTTTAAGACTATTATAAGTGGAAATGTTACAGCTTTAAAGTGTACACTGTCCTTTGCGTCAAAGAGGAAATTGAATGGGACCCTAAGATGGTCCAAAATTATGTTGGGGTGGGGGTTGGGGGTGTGTCGTGGGCAGGAGAAACCTTCAACATGCTGAATATTTCAGCGCTGGGATGAAAGATGAACTGCATGGATGTATTCCAAAAATATCCTCAATAATCATACTGTTTTCAGCCGCCTGTTTCTTAAGCGCGGGACACCCGGCCAAGGCCGTCCTATTGAGCGTTTGTCAAAAAAACTAATGATCAGAGGCGGTGAGAAGGGGGTGAACAGAAACATCCTTGGTAATAATCACATCTCTTCACATAATCCATGCAGTCACCGGCTCTGATGGTACACCGTCTATTCACTCCCAAGTCTGTGTGTATACATATGCATTGCTCACACATTTTGCTGGGGGGCATGTTTGCTCTCACACACACACACACACACACACACACATGCACGCATGCACGCTCGCGAAGGCATTTCCATGCAAATTGAAAAGAGAAAGGGTGACAGAATAGCATGGCAGGCCCCAGGAGAAAAAGACAAAAAAAAAATCGGGAGTCCTCGGGTGGAATCCTGCTACAAAAGAACCCCGGATTAAACGCACAATGGGAATGGGTTGTGGGCAGAGAGCGAGAGAGAGCGATGTGGAAACATATCCAAACCACCAAAATCTCTCTCTCTCAGCAACAGAACAAGCAACAGAACAACGGTAAGAGAGAGAGAGAAAGAGAGAGAGAGAGCTCCCTCGCTTTCCCTGCTGCAAGCGCCCCTCCAAGACAGACAGATTTCATTTGGCGCATCAAGCAGATGCATCTGGAGATCTCTCTCTCTCTCCCTCTCTCTCCCTCTCTCTCCCTCTCTCTCCCCCTCCCTCCCTCCCTCCTGCAAGGTTGCCCTGCCCTCCACTTCATAAGGAGAGGAGCACCACATGGGTGAGGGTGCCCCTCACTACCCGTGACTACCCCCATCCACCCAGCCCCCCACCCAGACCGCGGTGTCAAACGATTGGGTAACCGCCGTGTGGCCCAGTAAAACGCGGGTGTGCCGTGACTGCCAAGAGCCTGCCTCTCCCACGGCCCCAGCGGCGCCTGGCCGCCATTTGCAGGCACGTACGGCAGCCGGGCCGGGCCCCTCATGAATATTCACGCTGGCGAAGGAAGAGGCGCTACGGGGCAAACGCGGCACCTGAGGCTTCGTGTGCCAGCTTCTGTGCCCGCAGTAACATGGAGCAGGCAGGATTCCATTGTGTTGTGTCGTGCGTGGGCGTGCGTGCGTGTGTGTGCGTGTGTGTTGGCGTGCGTGCGTGTGTGTGTGCGTGCGTGTGCCCATGACATACCTAATGCGTTGGCACGTGGGCTCTCACGGAGGACACACGTCCCTAGGTAGCCGTCCAGCTGGGAAGGTTGGCGCATGCCTGCGCACGCACACACACACACACACACACACAGAGAACAGGGTTTCATGTTTCTATCTAGCACATGTAGGTAGATCACCCCACAATAGGTGGAGGCATGGTTTAACAAAACGGAGGTTAACTAAATCCCCGGAGGGCTCTTTCTGCATGCCAAACAAGCCTGTGTGTATTGCAGCAAACAAACATGGCACTTATTAAACTACATGCATGCGCATCTGCAAACTATTATAGCCAGATGAGATATGATCACTTCTACAGAGGAACATTTTCTGCTATTAAAAATCTCAAGTGTGATCAACGCAAGCCGTGGCTAACTGGGTACAGGGAGGGAGGAGGGGGTTGTTCATGCCAACAGCTTAACATTACTTTGCCACATAGCCCACACTGCTGTAATGCTGCGCTCCACTCAATTCAAAGGCACCAACATATATTGGAATGCCATCGATAGCTGCTGGTACTGGTATTATACAGGTTACAACCACATTACGAGGAGGGTCAAAAGGGATTTCATTGAAATGATACAATATATGCGTTAGATGCCTGATGAGACAATCGTATTGATTTTCATGCTCGATGTTGACCGGATAAAGTCAGTATTGCCATTTGTTCACCAAAGTGCTAGTACGACAAAACGAATACACTGTGGTAAAAGCACTAAACGCTAAATCAAATACAGCATGGTTCACCTGTGACAGGATGGGAAGAAATCTGTGGAATTATTAGATAATAACATTTAAATTTATTTTTGCGGAACAGTCTTCAAGACAGAGTGACACTTTGTATAGAAGGTGAATATGAATGCTGTGCGTGTCTGTATGCATTCAGTGAGACAAATGGTTAGCGCCATACTTTGCGCCCCTCTCTTTTGCTTACCCATCATATCTTTTGTCTTCTTGAAATGTTTATACCACCGCCCAAATTCCTGACACTTTGCCGCCGACACATTTGCATAGTAAGTGCTGTTCACAATGGAGGAAATCATACTCTGAAAGAGAGAGATTGATTGAGGGAGAGAGAGAGAGAGAGAGAGAGAGAGAGAGAGAGAGAGAGAGAGAGAGAGAGAGAGAGAGAGAGAGAGAGAGAGAGATCAGGATTCAGGCTGTAGAAAATGCAGACATAATATTAAAGCTTGTGAAACATGTGCTAATACTGCATCTTGTCAAAACAAATTAGAGATCGGAAAGCAGGAACAAGCAGGGGAGGGGGAAAAGCCTAAATCCAAGTGGCTGACATTCAGCAACTTGGATTTTCTCTTATCGGGCTAAAACAAATAAAACAAATCAAGAGATCTAAACCTTTTTATCAAATGCCACAGTTTCACCTAACTATTTTTTATTTGTATTTTTCTTCAAGCTGCGTAAATTAGCAAATTGGACATCAAGTGCGACTGGTAAAAAGTAAAAATAAAATAATATTTACCTTTGGTAAAGACGAGGAAAGATACTGCTTATTAAATATCAGCATCTGGGAAGTGAGGCGATGTAAACAGATGAGCGTTTTTTCTTTATTTATACAATCTGTTAAAAACGAGGACTTCAAGCGGATCACGTGTTGAGTCGAGCATGTCGTTCTCTTCCTCCTTCCCTACATTTGCCTCTTTGCCCTCTCTACATTCACGTTAACATGCCTCCTTTGCCGAGAAGAGGGTAGGAGGCGGAAAGATCCATTTTTTTCCCTTCTGCCTTTCATTAAAATGAATGTTTTAACACCTTGCTGGCCTGCGGGCGAATAGCGGGGCTGGCGAGGGAGAAATTGTTTTTGATTGTTATAAATATTCAAAAGAACCAAACCAGCTGTTTTCAAATTACAGGTATGCCATCTTTATCATTTTCTTTAATATGTGCGCTTGGGGGACAGCGGGAAACCTTCTGTTAGAGCAACACTGCGACACGCTGGCGCGCCGGGCGAACGGCTGATTTCGCTCTATATCTCCTGGCAATACAAGTGGAGGGAAGCAGGTGGGAACTGCCGCTTTGGGGCGGAATACCTGAACTCCTGACCTCTGAATGGAAGCCGTGCCTGCAAAAAGCTCAAGCAGACAGTGTTTCTAGTGGCACTGGTTGACAGGGAGCCCTGGTGAATGTGGTGCTCTGCTGGATTTCTGATGCATTTCCCAAAACAAGAGTATACAGGCGAGAGTTAGGAAAAAACAAAGCTGTCTGTAGAAACACAGTTGCAATGCGTCCTTCCATCACTGAATAAGGTGATATGCTTCAAACTTTATTCATACGGCGGGTTACTTCTTTTGCATACAATATCAGAATTAGCAAGTGTGACTTCCAATTTCTCTCTTGCTTACTTGGAATGACGACTCATCTCTCTTTTGAGCAGTGAAAGGTGTAATTACTGTTAATTCTTTGTGCTGTTCAGATGTCGCTATGCTTAAGTGTATGTCTGCTGTAACTAGGTCACACTATAATAAATGGGATCGTTCTTGATTAATAGCTTAGCAAAATACAAATAAAAAGATACTGACAATTGTGTGATGATTGCCTGATAATTAACACAACATACGCACGTTTGAGCTTCACCTTGATTCTCAAAGCTCCTATCAATCATATATCGCTCATGGAATATTGAGCTTCTCTCCTCCAGCCAGACATGTTTTATTTACAGGAGATCTGGGCTGAGGAGAAAAAAACTAAACCATGTAGCCCAGAGAAGACACTGTGCCCTCCCTTATTTTCTCTCTCGCTTTCTCTCTCCCACTATCTCTCGCTTTCCCCCCTCTCTCTCTCTCCGCCCCCCCCCCCTCTCTCTCTCTCTCTCTCTCCGCCATCTTTGACACAGATGTTCTAATAAACGCTCCTCATTAATCAGCCCTCTCCCTCAATACATCACTCCACCTCTCACAGGGGGCCCAGTGTGCCTTGTGTGTTTGTGTGTGTGCACGCGTTGGTCGGTACACTAGCGCACACCTATTCTGTATCACTCTA
This sequence comes from Typhlichthys subterraneus, assembly GCA_027564835.1. Taxonomy (NCBI): domain Eukaryota; kingdom Metazoa; phylum Chordata; class Actinopteri; order Percopsiformes; family Amblyopsidae; genus Typhlichthys; species Typhlichthys subterraneus. Next base: position 4,377,461 of record JAODUH010000008.1, on the reverse strand, counting down.
CCTCGGCTAACACACACACATACACGCACACACACACACACAAACACAAACACAAAATTAGGCACATAACCAGAACTCTTCTGCCACTGTCATGGCCGCAGGAGGGCTGTGCCAGGGCTCGTCAACAGGTATTGTGTGTGTGTGTGTGTGTGTGTGGACCCTTTAAGTGATAGCCATCTGCAGCTCAGGGAGCTTATCAGCAGGCCACCAGGAAGTGGCACTGGGCTACTATCGGCCCCAAGCATCTAGTTCACTCCCCCATGGGGGGGGGGGGGCTACCAGGCAAGCAAGCACCCTACTGTACACACACACACACACTACTACACACGTGTGTAGCAGAGGAGGCACCAGTTCAAAAACACAAACACGCACACACACACAAACACAGCCCTCTGCACCAGCTTATGGCTTACGGTTGGAAACAGAGGTGGGGGGGGGGGGGGGGGGGGGGGGGGGAGTGTGAGTAACCCATTTTGTGTCTCACCAGCCTATAACACCCCATCTCCTCTAACACACACACACAAACACACACACACACACACACACACACACTACTGGCAAGCAGGTTCCGCCTGTGGCGCTCCTGGTGCTGAAGACCCAAGAAAGATGGCATTTTGATGGCCATTTGCTGCTATACAAGACCACAGCTGGTGCCACAGAGAGAGAGAGATGGGGGGTTCACTACCATCACAGCATCTGAGAAAGGGGCGCTAAGCTGTGTCCCGGGAGAGGTAATAAACCCTGACTACGGTAGATGCTGTTTCAGTTGGGCGCCGTGTCCCTGAGCTCTTGACTCTGAATGTCTAAGCACACTTAGCGCGCTAAGCTACGTTCCTCCAGGCTACGGGCTAATAATGGACGTGCGTTAATACGTTTTCTGTATTTCACCCCGCACTCCCCCCGCCTTTCCCTTACTCCCCCTCTCTCTCTCCTCACTCTCTTCAGGCCATTTGTAGGCCAAACACACAAAGCACAACTGCCTGCTACAAAAGAACAGGACTAAATGTTTGACAAGGCCCGGGACAAAAGTGTGGAAAAATGCCCCCCTCTTCCCCCCAAATCCCTCACCCCTACCTTTCCCTTCTCTCTGGCTCCCTGTTCGGAGGTGGGCTGCTAATTTCATCACTCTCTCCGCCGGCTCTCTTTAACTCTGCCGTCAATTCGCCATTTTTATTTTGTGTAGGATTACACTCCTGAATATCAAGGAGACACTAATCCCATAAAGAGATGTCAATCATCTCCACACCCCTTAAAACTAGCTGCTTTATTCATGTTTGGGTCAGCCCGACAGCCTTGGGAGGGGGTGGTGGAGGGATGGAAGCCACTCCTCCTGGTTTCTCACCTGTGGCCAATTAGGTTTCCCTGTGGGCGGCGACATGGTTGCGGCGGTTGCCAGCGGGGTCAAGGACGGCCCAACAAACGGAACAAAGAGTAAACGGGGCTAAGAGAGCAGAAGAACCAAATGGATTTTTTGGAGGAACATGTTGCCGCTATATGTGCGTAGCAGGCCACATAAAAACCCGCAGAGTAACAGATGTCAAACACCGTTGCGGCGGCCATCTTTGAAAGGCTAAAAGAGGAGCCTATAAACACAGAGGGGACTGGCGGCATGCAGCTAACTGGCTAGCAACGATGCCAGTCCTTCTTTTATGGCTGCTGGCATTACAAACGCATCGATTCTCACCATTTTGCAGTCTCTCAAGCGCAGAGTACAGGAGTTGGCAGGCTAAAAATAATGACAGATTTGGTTCAGTCAACGGTCACAAATATCTGCGTTGTATGGGAGATATATGTGCAATATATTAGTGCGTACATAAAATGTCCACAATAAAAGAAAAAGCTTCAATATCACAGCAGACTAGTTTTACTTGTATGATTTGGCCTGTGCATTTGGCATTTCTAGATGAATAAACAGAGGACAAAATTAAGAACAAAATGACCACAGATGGGAGCTGTGACAAAGTAAAAGCAGGAATGGTAACACATGAATAAAAGCAAAACAACACAAATAATTAATATGGGTGCACATTTGCTTGTACGTGTGTGTCTACACATTCAGCTTCAGTTTCTTAAAATATATTTTTTTGTTTTAAACAAACCGATTTTAAGACCAATAACTAACATAAAATGTATACAAGGGCCAGATGGATGAATGGAAACAGATATTAAGACTACACATTAGGTCTATCACTATCTATCCAACTCTAATCTCTGCCAAGTCTGCATAGCCTGTGCTAAAGTCCCCACAATGCAACGCACTGGGTAAACCCTATGTGCTCAGGTCCCCACAATGCAATGGGACACATATGAGGACACTAAATTTAGCACATGCAGCCAGAAATTGCCTGTAGGTAGACCGTGGCGCTCTACAGTCTGTAAATGTGCACGCGAGTGTATCATTTTAAAATCCCGCAACACAATAGGAGCCCAAACCATAAGCACGCCCACGCCAGTGTGTGTGTGTGTGCAAGAGTCTTTGGGCCAGTGTGGGAGCTATGCAGAGCCGTCTTCACATATGGACCGTAAACAGGGTGATTACTGGGCCAGGCTGAGCTCTGCCTGAACGCCACCCTGGGACTCTTTACATCATCAGCGCGCCGCTCATGCCCGGCTAAACTCACTAACACACTGCTATACCATCCACGCACACACAGACGCACGCACGCACGCACCCACACACACACACACAATGTCTCCAGGTGACCATACGGTGGCCTGAGGGGAGAGCTGGCTACATACAATAAGCGGGAACTCACACACTCACGCACACTCACACACACGGAAATGCACACAATCGCAAATACCCAAAGAGAAATGCACTGACACACACCTAGCTAAGACGTGAAACCCAAGCAAAAAACACACCCACGCGTGCGCACATGCAGACGCACACAACAGCGTTGACCGTGTTGTGATATACTGCTGTTCCGTTCCATTCACTCCAGAGCTGCCTCTGAAGGCTGTGATATACTGACTACAGCGCCTGCTAGCGCAATATCCCAGCTGCCGGAAAACAATACACCACATAACCCACGTACGTATTTCCAGCTTGACGCAATGAGATGGGGGGGGGGGAATAAAATAAACAAATTAAGATAATGTTGGTTTCGCGCCATTGTTTACCTAACAATAACGGCACATTTGACGACACCTCCATTTTTTATTTATTTGTGTTTTTCCTTCTTCTTTTGTTTTGTTGGCCACTGCAGAGTGAGGAGAGGGTGGAGGCGGGTGAGAATAAAATAAAATTAAAATAAATAAAAACACAAAAATAACACAAAAGAAGAACGAAAAGAATGTGTATGCTCAACCTATAACAATAGCCATTGATTTCATATTATAGCTTCTTATTTTACTTGAAACTCGGGGCATTTGATAAGTCAAGGGTGAAGTATGGTGGTGGGGGTAGAAGTGGTTTGTTCTAGTTTTTATTTCTCTATGGTTTTGTTTGTTTGTTTTTTTCTTTTTTTTTCTGTTAGCAGACTGGGCTTCAGCACCTGTGATAAGGGACATTCTTTTGCCAGAGAGCTCTGATTCATGTCTTTGAGCAACTCCTTTAGGGCGTTTCTTACTGTGGAGTGGCTCCACTGCTCGGGCGGCAGGTCCTCAAGCTTAGGACAACTGTGGAGAGAGAGAGAGAGAGAGAGAGAGAGAGAGAGAGAGAGAGAGAGGGGGGGGGGGGTGGGGGGGGGGAGATAGAGAGGGGGAGATAGAGAAAGACAGAGAGAGAGGGGGGGGGAG
>JAODUH010000008.1:4355487-4365775 GCA_027564835.1 Typhlichthys subterraneus | reverse complement strand
GGGGGGTTATGGTTTGTGACGTTTCGGGCTGTCACAGCCATCCCGTTTTTTCAGCGCATGTGTTATGTATGTGTGTCCTGCTACGGGGCGGTCCCATGCGAGCACAGACCGAGCGGACACCCGGTCTTTAGTGCCCGCGTGCTCGTGTGGAGAGATTCCACTCGGATGAGTGCCAACACAGAGAGGGAGAGATGGCCCTATTTCATTTGGGAGTCACTTTCACCACTTGACATTCAGGAGGAAAAGGGCCAGGACATGACCTCAAAGTCTCACACACACACCCACATTACTACATAAATAGTATTCATGTTTTTTTACAGAAGTGCAGATGCTTGATGGGAAATAGGGCTTTAGTTTACAAACTGCATCTAATTGAGTAGGTAGAGAAAGACTGAATGTATTCAAACTTCCAGACTTTAGGGACATTCTGAATAATTGGGCTTCATTGAAAGTAGGTTAGCCTAGTGGAAAAATAAAAGCCAGGGAACAAATTGAAGGTGAGTTGTGTTTATGCGCAGATAGAGTTTATCGGCTTTGACATACATGGACACAGATAAATGGTCATAGTAAATTAAAATGTATCATTGGTAAATATCTGTATGGAAGTATGGAATTTGAGATTTGTATGCTTATGTCTATAAGATACCCTCCAATTAACGCTGTTGCACTTAATGGATTATTGAGAATACATCTGAATGCTGTACCATCAGTGAAAATTATAAAATCATGAAGCCTAGCCCTCACCATCACGCAATCAATCATGCGCTCTTTCATTCATAATATGCAATGAAGCAACTCCTTCTCCACATAGGAGACAAGTGAGTCCAGACCCGGATATGTTTCAGATCCAGGTCAGGATTTTTTAATTACACTAAAATGAGCAATAGTTCAAATGGGCACACAACACATGAACATATTAGGGAATGCAAGTAATATGTAAAAGAAACCAACCTGAAAAGATGCACGTCGCTACCTGAGGGCATATAACGCACTGTTGAAACGCGTCCTCTTCCAAGTTTTGGACGGATAGGGAAAAGTCAACTTATCGATTCTCCCTGTTGTCGCATGAAACCGTGGCGACCGTATTTACTCAAAAAATAATAGCATTTTTTAGACATTAATCAGTGTGGGTGTAAGAAAACTGAGACCCGGTCTACACCAGAGCGGAGGTGGAGATTGACCGTGATAAGCGAAAATTGGTAAGGAATAACTCCCGACTGTAGCACCGCTGCGACCTACAGCTCTATCCGATTATCCTACATCCACTTACAGAGAAAATACTAATTCCGCTGTCACGGCGCTGTAGCCTACCCACTAATATAACACTTGATGCAAAGTAACTACATAAGTGTTTCGAGCGTCCATCGGTTACAAGTGCAGCGAGTTGTGCTTTAGTTCCCAGCACAAATCGCCGCGATCAGCGGGCAGCCGTAGCTCGCCAGTAAAACCAGAGCACGTAGGACATGATAAGCACTATAGAAAGCTAATATTCCCTCAATTCTAACAGCAATCCCGACGAGGACGCATGGAAAACACCCGCCGATGGCTCGATCTGACTGCGATAGTGTCCGATAGAAAAATAAACGACAGCGATGTCCTATCTCGCGTTATCTTACGGAGAGGCGATGCGTGGATTCGAGGTGCGGGAGCCAAACAGGTTAAAAAAAGTGCGATTTACTTTCCGTCGTCGAAAAATATACAAGGCTGGCTGTGGATGCGTAAGAGCTGCTTGCGATTGAGGTGTTCATCGCTCGGATCGGCGTCAGGACGGAGCTCTTCTTTCTTTCTCTATCCCCCTCTGTGTCCCCATTAAATTATTAGTTGTATTGACTCATCACTCCCCTCGCTGGCGCTGCCTGCGCTTTCCCTTTCTCCTCCTCATCTCAGAGCAAAACAGCCTGGAAAACAAGACGACCGCGGCCGCATCTCGCCTTTTCTCCCGCTCGGTCGAAGTCCTGGCGGAGAGGACAGGCGAAAATAAAGTAAAAAGTGGACAAAAAAAAACAAAAATCCACACACACGGAGGATGGTGCGATTTCCGGCTGTGCGCGCAGGAATTTTTAATCAGCTTGATTAGAGTGAGGCGGTCCTGCATGTATTACTGAATAACACGCACATAACAGTGAGACGCGCGTACACACACAGGAAAAAAGGGATAGGCTATAGAAGTGATGAGATGTATCTTTATAGATCTTAGGGGTTGTGGGTTTCTAAAGAAAATAGCCTGACGTAATCAAAGTCGCCTTTAAGATATTTTACTGAACGTAGGCTGGTCAGGACTATGTTTATGGTGTTTATAACACTAAAGTATCGGGTATTTCCTCAACTAAAAATTTCAGTTATTGTTCTTATTAATGTTATTATGATGCATTAACTTTTTTCTCTGGACAAATCATGTAATTTCACCAAACTGTATTATGGAGAAATAGGAGACAAGATTATCTCTGTTGATATTGTCAACATAGGTCTGATGCGGTGTACTTGGTGCTTTAATAACTGCTTTACCATAGGCTACTGTAGCTTTTAGCTGTAGACTGGACATAAGCACGCATGTACGTACTCGCGCAAGCACACACACACACACACAGACACGCACATACACAAACACACACCTATTACACAGATCGACTGAAAGGTGTTATAACCTAGTCTGTCATACTACATATCAGAGAAGCAAAGTGTGTGAGATAAGGTCCTAGGCCTCAGTTGCTGTTAGGCTTGCAGCCTTTAAAACAAATGCATGTGAAGTAGTCTACTATAGGCTCCTGCTAAAGAGCAGAATGCTTGGCAGAAGCACCAAGCAGCAAGCTAACCACTACATTTTGCGATCACACCCCGTTAGCAAAGTCAAACTCGAATCAAAAGGTGACAACCCGATTAACCAAAACAATGATGTGACATACATGTCTGTCCAGAATCTCAAAGTTCAAGACAGGAAACCAACAAAATAACAGGAAATGAGCACACCTTGCACAACGGCAAGCTAGGTGGGTGTGGGCCTACTGCGGTGGTCGGACCATGAGAAAGCTGTGTTGCATTGCATGTTGCTTATTATTAACTTGCAGCAGGGGCCATAAATGCCCTCCCTGAAAGACTGTAAGTATACAATGATAGTCACCTCTTACACAAAGATGTTGTTCTATTAACAATGCCACGGACAAATGTAAGCACTCTAATATTGGCTAGACAGTAACCACTGTCAGGTGATGAGTCAAAGAAGTTCTATGAGAAGAAAATACATTTGATATTAGGAGAATGTTGCATGTATAAAAATATGTTTTGTCATTGGGTTGCAGAAATAATGCAGTTTACCTAAATGTGTCTGTATGCACTGTTATACATGCAGGCTTTATCAGCCTTTGTGAACATATCATTTCTGCTTGGCAGCCATCATTTAAAAAGGTCAACTTTATGAGTAGAAAGGATTCATAATGGTTTCAGCACTCCACACAAATCTGTTCTATGAAGAGGTCTTTGGGTCCTGAAAGAGACTGTCTTTTACTGGTAATATGGCATGCATGATTCATGGCTGTGAGCGTCTTAAACCTGTGCTAAATGCAATTTCTATGGTCTCTAATGAAAAATGTTTGTTGACTGCGGACCATAAATGTGTGCACTCAAAACACACTCACACACACGCTCTCACACACACGCAGAGCCAAAAATCATTTATTATCATATTACTATTGTGCACTAAACGCACCTGCGGTATGCAGTGTGGTTGCAGTGTTAGTGAAAATGGTCAAATTATGTAGTACTGACTACAAATGAGGAGTTTCACACAAGGTTTTTAGAAAGCCACCTTCAAACTAAATTAAAATGGAAACTACTGACAGTCTTGGTGTATTTACTTGATTAATTGTGACATTTTTGTACGACCTTTTTTTATTTATAAACACTTAATCGTATCAATTTGTTTCTTTCTGAAATTACATCTTACTTTGTAAGGAAATCTTCCACATACACAGTTATTTGCCGAAGGGTTACTGGTGCATTGCTGTGACATGAGGTAACGTCACAGAGACAAGCAGATCAATATCTGAGAGCACAGCATCACCGAAATCTATACATGTACACCACAGTCACATGTTCCCTGCAGAAGCCGCGAGTTTTTCACCGCAAGCGTGTTGACATGTTTTCTGTGTCGACGCGGTTTACATCATGTTCACTGCAGCTCCTGTTCGCTCTTTGTTTTTGCCTTGGCGACAGAGAGCGGCATTCGGAAAACAGGATCGACTGCGAGAGAGCTATTGTCGGCAAATGCTATTTTTCTTTCTGCTGTGACGCAAGCAGCTGCAGTCATTTCAACGGTGATTGTCGGGCGCCATCAGAGAGCATCGATAACCCCTGCCAGGCCTTGGCACTGCCAACAGGTGCCGGCACTGCCAGCTAGGCTGGCAATGGCATGGCTGTGAAAACCCTCTGACACCCAGAAGGGCAGAGATTTGTGCGGAATGCACCACTGAATCAACACTGCTGATTATCAATTAACATATAGCATTTCGTATCAAAGACAGACAGAAAAATGGGGTGCTTTGAAAGACAGAAAGCCTGTTTTAAAAAAAGAGAGATAGCCCTCCGTGTTATTATAGTTGTGTCATATACAGATTTACCACTGTTCAAAGGTTGACTTTTAAAGGCCAGTGTTGCATTCCACTGTAGGATAAGTGGTTTCCAGTGCATTAATGAGTAATTGCCTTAAATTGGATTTGTATATTTTGTTGGATACATGTTTAGAGCGACAAACGGTAACTTCAGATACAAACATGTTTACTGTGTGCATCAGCACAGTGGTGTTAATGTCACCCTCACACATTTTAAGAATGTACCTTGCAGTTGTAGCCTGCAGTTTTTTTTTTTAAAGCAGCATCCTTTGATATCCGAGAAAATACGATTACAAAAAAAACTACTCTATTTACAAAGGCACCAATATCCTACGCATGGGGGGTGGGGGGGACCTATGAATGAATATTAAAATGTATCATTGGCTCAGCATTAACAAATGGTTTTGTCTATTGTGCCAAGCGCAGGCAGAGCCAAACTTACTGTACGTAGGTGTTGTGATGTCTTCATGCTCGCCACTTCTGATGCTTCTAATGGGCATTAATACGATTATTTGGATTACTAATACAAATTAGTCTGGGCGTCAAGTCACAACGTTCAGCGAACACAAACAGCGTCGACTATGCGCTGCACTTTGAGCTTTTCTTCTTGTGTTTCTCCCAATAAAACACATGCACATGCACAATAGTGCTATTAATGGCAGCGAGTGATTTGATAATGTGTCGGGGAATGCGTCAAAACACAGGCATATGTGAGTGGGTTTGTAGATGAACCGCAGAGAGGCAGAAGATGAGATGTACAGTAAGAAAGGAAAATACAGTATATATGCATGCTGGTAAAGACAAGGTGCTCTGCAACTCAAAATGACAAATTCATTTTGGAATTGAACATTTAAATGCAATTTTAGCAAATGTTAAGGAAAACAGAAACTCATTTGAATGGCAATAATATTTAGGCTATTTGTTTTTTTTGGTTTTGTTGTTTTATTTTGTTAAAAAAAATCTATCATGACATTTAACCTTTAACACTCTTAAACTAGCCTATTCTTCATAGACTAACATTACAAAACAAATGCCAGATAAATGCACACACACGCACACAGACACACACACACACACGCACACAGTATACTGAATACACAGTATATTTGTGTGCATGTGTGTGTTCACACATGATTTCCTCTGTCAAAATAGAATTACATTTTCTTTGTCTACGTAGGTGTCACATTCAGTGAAAAGCCGGATACCTTTCTAAAAGAGCTGAGTTGTTGCCGTGATCCAGATTGATTGCTTTTTTATGCTCCCTAATATGACACCTGGGAACTGAAAACCACATTGGTTTATATAGAGTAAGCACACAGATATTTCATACAAAACATATCCTCTAAATCAAATTCATTTGAAGTTTTAATTCGACCTGGAATTAGACATGAAGGAAGGCAAATGTCCAAGCGAATGTGAGGCATACGGAAGGATGACATGAAGGAGTGAAGGGGAGCGTAATGAACTTTCCATGAGTCTCCCCCTAAGTGCTTCATTGTTTTATAATCACATGGAGCCGTGGAAAAGAGGTCTGAGTCTCAGGTCTGCTGAGGGGAAGGCCTCAAGCATGCCTTTTCTCCTCAGTGGGTCTTGACGCAGACAACAGACCCAGCGCAAACGAAACCCAGCCACGATATTTCTCGCGCTGCCAAGAGATAATTCCACCCCCAGACATGCACACACACACACACATTTACGTACACTTTTCTCAGAAAGTAACTTCCACTTCCCAACTTTACAGTGTGTGGTGTGAGCTGTACACAGCCACCACACACACATGAGCGAACACATCAGCTAAAATACGCACCTTCCAACACACACATGCACACACACGAGTTCACAGCAAATACAATACACACACATTTACAAGCGAACGCCACAAATAAAACGCGAACACACATACGTGCAAACACAACTAATAACACACATATACACACACCCGCACAGTGTATCAAGCGCTGGACACAGAGTGAGCGTGGATAAGCGCTGTGTTCCAGTGCTGGCGGTGAGGTCGGGGGTCAGGCGTCCGGAGCAGCCCCGGGGGGCCGCGGGGTCACGGTCAAGGTGTGGGGGTGAGGACGGGAGTGCCACTGTGGTTTTGCGGTGTAATTAACACCTGGCCAGGCTGCCCAACAGCATTAATGACTCCACCACGCCTGTTATTGCCTCCTTGGTTCACTATCAGCGCTCTCTCAGCCTTGTTTATCAACCACAAGCTCGCTTCTCCGCTGCACTCTTAGCGCTTATTGAATTATAAAAGCAATTAGTCACAGAACAATCAGCGAGCATCAGAGACAAGGCCGTTTGTACAGAGATGACTTTTCTGTCGCCGCTCGTGGGCCCGGGCCATCACATGATCCAATAATTACAACTCTAATTTCTGCCTCGTGGATTGCAACATATAAACGATTAATAGAGTTACAGAGGCATGGCTGTGTGCGTGTGTGTGTGTGTGTGTGTGTGTGCGCGTGCGTGTGTGTGTGCGCATGTGAGATCCTTAAGCACGGCTGCTCACTTGTAGCCATGCTGTGCTAAGGTATAGAGAGGAAGCAAATCTCTGCACGTATAGCGGAAGATCTTAATATGTATGTTATGCTGGAGCACTGTAAGGCAAAGATTTAAGGAGACCGCGTTTTAAGTCATCGCGTTCCGCTTTGAATATTTAATCCTACGTCAAAAGAGGCATCATCCATCCACCGGCAAACAAAACAATTGATAAAGAAGAGTGAGTGTGTGTGTGTGTGTGTGTGTGTGTGTGTGTGTGTGTGTGTGTGTGTGTGAATAAGTGTTGAAATAGTTTTAGTACGTGGGTGGGTATTAACGGCCCAATCAGGATGTGCTTCAGTCCAAATCGCCTTCTTTTTTTCTTCTGTGCATTATCTGAACAAAGGATAAAGAAAAACCTTTACAGATTGGATAAAGACAAGCGTCAAAAATAAAGGAAAAATAAAGGATGACTCCCCCCACAGCCTCCAATACAAACATATGTTGAGACCTAATGTGATTTAAATCATAATAAATTAAAGGTATGCTATAGCTTGTGCTTTTTTAAATGGAATGTGCCATGGCACCGTGAAGTATGTGAAATGAGAATAGGAGATGAAATAAAATGTGTCAAAAATGTGCCAAAGCGTGACCGAATCAACATGACGGACTTTCGTTATTTTTCTGGTGGGGAGGACACGCCAACCCAATCCCCAAACAGGCTGATTGTAAAGCATCACAGAAACAATGTGATGTTTTTATCGTTAATCCCAGGAATCTTGATCCGCGGTATGCAAATCATATGCCAGAAAAAATGCAAATGAACATGCCACGACAACAAGAAAACCATCACACACACCCCCCCTCTCCCCCCACTACACACACACACACACACACACACACAATCTCACCCTAACAAACTTTCCAGAAAACTGCAAAGTGAGCTTTACCTCTGGAGTCCCACTAAGCATGCACCCAGGGTGGCATGTGTTTATCAGGGTGGGGGGTGAAGGGGCTGCACCGAGGGCTAGGTTTTCCTACATTTTGACACTGCGCCCTGGAATGCACAAACGATCCCCATTAGAGACTCCCACTATTTCTGCTTCCAAACTGGTTGCAGCATGTCATCATAAAAAGCCTGGGAATTATTGTTGCCTTTCTTCTCTATTAGCAATCATAACAGAGCTATTTCATAACAGGGGAGGGAGGTGGAATCCCCAATGAGCCACACATTAAAAAAACGAGACAAGCCTCTTATTTACTGGCGACAGTCTAATAAATACATTTGCTGGCAGCTAAACAGGTATTTACTCAGCTACCCACCACAGGTATAATTTCACTGTTTGCTGAGCTGTTATTTGGCTACAACGATAATTATCTAGGTGGTAAAGAAAGACGATTAATGGTTTTAGAATAGATATCAGTCTCAGCAACGTGAGGCGCAGCCCATCTCTAAACTCAAACCAAATACTTAACAGTGGGTGTTTTAATGGTGTGCGTATTTACTGAAGATATTCGAGGCGCCACCCTGTATTCGCTTACACTTAAATGTGCTGTAAATGTCTAGAGATTTTAGAGTGCAATCTCAACTTTTCACTGGCTTTCCTTCCCGCCCCCTAGAATCACTCAGGGCATAACACTGTGTGAAAGGTGTCTGTTAAACCATTGTCAATCTCTTTCGAAGAGAGGGTCTACTCTGTAACAACAACAGTGTTCCACTGTGTGAACACTAATTGGTCTCTCGGGGTTGGAAGGACAAACTTTGTTGTTGATCTCTTCGTTCATCAGGCGACCGGTTCTTTGTAGTCTTTTAAACCGACTTTGACTGTCACTGGCCTGTTATTTCATTGTACGTGCTGTAGATCACCAGCTGACGGTTATAAGGGTGTTTAGTGGAACCTCGGTCCGGGCTCTGGACCCTAGCTGTGCATCTCTCATATGCAGCATCCTCACAATTGAAGGGGGACGTGAGAAGATCCAAAAGCATTAAAGCCAAGGTTGTGTGTGTGTGTGTGTGTGTGTGTGTGTGTGCGTGTGCGCGTGTGTGTGCGTGCGTGTGCATGTGTGTGCGCACGGCGCAAGCAAGCGCTTCTGCTTCAGCGTAGGTGTAGGTGGGAGAAAAAAAAAAAAGAAAATAATATCTCTATAGTATGTGCAAACATTTCGGCTGATTTCCTGCCATCATACCACCTTGAAGCACTTTGCACTACTTTCCATTAAATGACGAATAGATCACTTGCCGTCTACCTCTGAGGGCAACAACACACAGCGGGAACATTACTGTTAAGATCTGGAACGTCGGAGAGATTCTAAAAAATTATAGATTATAACAGACGCATTAGTGAGATCGGTGGCGGGGCTACTGTATATGCACAACAACTTCGGCCTCTGATCTAATCGTTCCTGCCAAACAGGTTCACCTGGAGAAATTTGGGCAAATTATCAACAATCCACTGTAGACATGTACTGTGTGTGTGTGTGTGTGCGCGCGCGCGTGTGTGTCTGATTCTTTGTACCACTTTCACTACTACTAAGGACAGGTGTCTAGTGCATGGTAAAACTGAGAGGTCTCTGTTTTCATTTGTCTTCATCTAAGGACTTACAAGAATTGACAGTCTCAAGCTCATACAGGAAAACAGTTCAGTGACATTGTTCTCAGTCACTGACCAGATAAGCCACAACATAAACTGCCACAGATCTGAAGATCTATATAAAAAAAATCACCATCTTAGTCTTAGTGTAAGGTAGTTATGGGTGGCCTAATTACAGTGTGGGAACGGCACAACTCGGTAACAGCATTGGAAAATATACTGACAGAAAAAAAACAATCCTTTCATATCCTTTCACATCTTGATTTTGGCCCTATGTGAACAGTTGTAATAAGTGCATGCTCATGATTTTAATTAATTTAACAAATCAGCTTGTAATTTATTAAATCCAAATAATGTGTATTATTTAGTGATGTGTGTATTGCAGATACACATCTGAAGCAAAGCCTGTAAAATGTAGTTTTCCATGAAGACTACAAATTGCACTATTAAAACAAAACAAATGCCTGTGTCACAAGGTGCGTGACTTTTGTTATCTTTCTCATATACTGTACCTACCTACATGTTCATGTTCACATAATCTCGCTCTCACACACACACACACAGACAGAGAGAGAGAGAGAGAGAGAGAGAGAGAGAGAGAGAGAGAGA
>JAODUH010000008.1:4327017-4355387 GCA_027564835.1 Typhlichthys subterraneus | reverse complement strand
ACATAATCTCGCTCTCACACACACACACACAGACAGAGAGAGAGAGAGAGAGAGAGAGAGAGAGAGAGAGAGAGAGATCTGGTTCTTCCAGAAATATCTTTATCAGTAGCCTCTGAAAAGAAGCCACAGGGCAGACCAACATCAATATCACACCACCGACACAGTATCAACACATACAGTACTTCTCGTGCAGTCACGCAGAAAGTGCACTGAACATTTACTGCAAATTTCTTTCGGCCCATTACGGGAGCCATGTGTTTTCTTGAGTCAAGAAAGACAAACACAAAGCACATCACGTTAAACCGTAAATGCGTTTAAACACGTTTGCACATAATTAGATTGTAACTCAGCGGAGATAATTAATTGTGTGTCCTATAGTCCTATATAACGGCATAATAAAAGTTATAAAAGTAGGTACATGGATAGTCAGAATGCCCGAGGAAGACATGCGACATCTTCATTTATAATAGAGATGGAAGTAATTCAACAAGGAGCACACCACATACGTGCACGGATCCACAAGCACACAGAAATGTATTTAACAAGAATTTACATAAAATGCTGATGATTAAATTATGATGATTATACGCCTTTCGGGTAATTCCACGCGAGAGGTATCATTCGGCATAAACATGCAGTAAGCTATGAGCAACTTCATTCATTCAAAACATCCTGACTTAAAATATGCCATTCAATCCATCATATAGAGAAAGTAACACTGTAAGGCTTAACTCAATGTCCATCTCAATAACTACGTATAAACAGCGTCTTTAAATGAATTTGCGTAAAAACGGTTGGATATTACATTGAATGTATTCAAGTGGCCTAATTGCCCACTACAGTCAAGGCATATTTCATAAATGATCCCAGCTTTAATTGATCGAGCTACACATCTGAAGTTTGTAATAGCATAAAGGTTAAATCAACAGAATGCCATAATTAGTCATACACGCAAAACCATACCTTGAAACTTAGCAGTGACCTGGCCTCTTGTTTTCCATCAAAAGTGGACGAACCTCGCATCCGTCGCTCCACGAGGAGTGATCCAAAAATAGGTAACTTAGTAATGGGGTAGGGGGAGGAGGAGGGGAGGAGAAGGAGAAGGAGGAGAAAAAAAGCTCCTCCGCTGAGGGGTGAATCGTCAAAACCGCTCTGGCTGAGCAGAAAGCGAGGGAGAGAGAGAGTGACAAACGGGGGAGAAAAAAAACGGAGTGGAACTTCGGGAGCGCAGAGTTGTGAGCAGCGCACGCTGCGGCCAGAGGCGAGAAGTGTAGAGTAGAGGCATGTGAGCCGAGCGGGGCTTCTTTGAGAGGGTGGCAGGTAAACGAACCGCCCCTCCCCGTTTCTGATGCTCAAATCGATGATTTGCCAGCTGTGGCGCAGCTTGCGTCGTGCCCCACTTTGGTTTTTACAGCGTGCCGCGCTCGACGCGCGCTCTCCGGGGACGCTGGAAGAGCTAGAGAGAGTGAGAGAGAGAGAGAGAGAGAGAGAGAGGGAGAGAGAGGGTGGGAGGGAGGGAAAGAGAGACTAGAGCCGACCGCCTAGAGAGCGTTCGCTCTCATCCATTTTCATATTTACACGCCACATGTTTGCATGTCAAGATGGAGAGGAAGAAGGGGGAAAAGTGTGGTAAAAACCCAACATTGCCGTGCGTCGGTGTATATGAGAGAAGGCTGGTGTAGGCGATGGCAAACTGCCAATTAGCCTCCATCACACCTGAGAAGAATGTGAAATCATTGCATGGTAATCTCTGCATATTTGTCGTATCAGATGCTCTTATGCCGTTAAAAAAAAACAGATAACGATTAGTTTGAAGTTAGATTGAACAAAAGTAAAACATTTTATTAGAATTTTGTTCAAATACGAATTGTTGACATCATGTCTATTTTTACACAATATTGTTAATCTTATTAATGTGACACTCTAAGTTCAATCAGGTGGGAGTATTTGGTAATGAATATCAGATACGGTGAATGCATTTTTCATTTTCCTGATGCAAGCTGTTGCTTTTCCTTCATACGTCTTTTTTTCCGGCCTGCCTCTATTCCCCTTTAAACATATAATATTTAACCATGATATTGTAAGAAATGTCTTAAGAGATGAAATAATAATAAATATTTAACTGATAATGCAAATCATTTAAAATTGTTATATGTGGAAGACAAAAAAATATTGCACAAAAATATTATATAACATTTGTCAATTTATGTATGCTATGCCTCTCCTTTCATACAACAACCACTGTATTAGGCTATATACATTTTTAACGACAGCCTAAAAGTAAAGAGTGTCCCTATTGTCTGCAATTAATATATGTGAAGATGATACAATACAAAAATAAATACAAAATAATAATACAAAATAAATACAAAATAATAATAATAATAATAATAATAATAATAAGTATAATAATAATAATAATAATAATAGGTATAATACTAATACTAATAATAATCATAATCATAATAAAATATGATAGCAAAGGAACGTTTACATTTAACAAATTCTGTCTTTGGGACCTCAACATGTTTATAAGTAATCAGGTGAGAAAATAAATTCATGAAATGATTTCTAAATTAATGTGTGAGTTAAGAAACAATGCCTAATCCTAAAAATACACATAGGCTGTGATTGAATCTGTTTTACTGTAGTTTGTGTGCGCTAGCGCGCGTGTGTGCACGCACCCGTTCATGCGGGTTCGGATTATGCCACTCCACAAATTGATTGACAGTGCACATCTGTACAAGTCAGTTCTGCACTAGCAGGTGCTGCAGCCCACAGGTAACGCTGTTATGTGGAGGATAGTGTATCACTCTTTAACCAGGTTAACCATTTTACCTAACAGAAAACGACAGATGTATCTTTAGATTTACATATTAATTTACGTATTTAAAAAGTATGTGACATATAAAGTAGGCCTAGTGGCATATATAAATAAACGCATGTTTTGTAATTTCGTCGAGCATATTTTAATGGCTATGTCTTTATTGTAAACCGATAGCTACAAATATTTCTCATAAATGTAATTCTGTTGTGGTTTTGGGGCTTCAAAAATGGCACAAATTAGTTTCATTATGATGCAACCGAGATGTCTAAAAAAAAGAAAGACAAATTAAAAAATAAAAGAATATCTGATTCTCCATGTGATTCATATCATACAAAATTATTTTTGGATTAAGAAAGTCAAAGCAGATACATAATTTGCCATGTATGTATATTGCGCAATGATATTTTAATCATTAAAGGACAACAGGTCGCTGCAGCAACCCAGAATGTGTACTGTACTGTATATTCTGGTGAAGTGAAGTGCAGTCCAGTGTTTATGTTTTAGACCACAAGGGGGACTAGTGAGTTATCTATTTGTGAGTACAATCATGTTTCCTACTGTAATAAGAAGAGGGAAGCGAATATTGACCTAAACTTTTTCTACCGTGAATTCTTCTAAATCCCGCATAATCTATTTGGATGCTTTTAATAAAACATGAAAGTTAATTTTAACTGCTTAACTACAACACATTGCAGTGTGCAGATTAGAAAATTATATTGTGCTGTGCAGACATTCCAATGAACATTGGTGCTGCACAGCTGTAGGTAATAATAACCTTTAATGTAGGTGGATATATGGGTTAATTGCAAAAAAGAAAAAAAAGACAAAATAATCCTAATGTGTGAAGCATGGATAAATCACAGCACACCTGGAGTCACACTCTGAGATGTTAAAAGTATCTTTAATTATTTTCAGGGAACAATAAACACATTGAAAATTACTAGGATTTAAAACCCCAGAATTCATCTTTCCAACCTCAACTAAATGAGAGACACATATTTCTTTCTATCAAGTGGGAATATTTTAATTACAGACTATTGACTATACCCAAAGCAATTTGTCTAAGAAGATGCCCTCTAGAGCTACAGGACAGACGTCTGGTCTAATTCGGGAAAGTTCTTTGCCCTGTCATTGTACTGATTTTGTGGTTAACAGTTGCTACTTTCCACAGTCATTTAACTTTTCACCCTTTAAAGATTAACAAGGATTCCTGAGATGACTAACACTTGTCTACTTGATTTATCTAGGACAAGCATTGGCTCTATTCCTCTATACAGTGGGACGAGTGGCTCCTGAAATGCAACCTCTTCTAAACTGGAAAGGTTGATTTTTGTCCATATTGTATTCCACACTATTCTATTCAGTACCTCTTCAGATCCACAAGAAAATGATGAACTCCTAGCCCGGTGTGTGTGTGTGCGTGTGTGTGCATGTGTGTGTGTGTGTGTGTGTGTGTGCGTATGTGTGTGCGTCTGTGTTAACAAGCTCACAACTCAAATGAAATGCTATTAATCCTCATTCGTCTTCCCTCCCAGAATGCATTGCGTCGCCAAGGAGGATGGCAGAGATGAGAGCCAATCGGAACAACAACAGCTGACCCACAGAGGCCTCTCTAACTAGTGCATTCCTACAGTTGCTAATGGGGTGTCAGTCAGCAGGACACAACAAACAACCACTCGTATCCCAGTGTGAACTCTCCAGCAGTGCACTACTAAAACCAGCGAACGTCAGACAGAACATAGAGGAGCAATAACAATTCTTTATGAATAATAGTCAGCAGTATGGTTTTGGGGGGTTTAAGGGACGCTCCTTTATTTCCATCTAGAGATAATACACATGCTGCTGGTAGCAGCATCACAAAAACATTGTTGTTTCAGTTAAATACTCCGGGGGCACAATAATACATATGCACACTGTGCCTTTAAGAATGGGGCTCATTATTTTTACCAATAGACAGCTGTACGGGCATGTGAGGCTGCATTTCTGTGTCATTTGACCTCAACAAGCATGTCACCTGCATGCGTGCATCCGAACCACATGTTATATAGAGCGCGGCCTATATGTTACAACAACTACGGCCTAATTGCTGCAAGGGGAACCTCTTTGAGCACTTAACTGCCAACCCGGTGCAAGACGCTCCTTCCATTGGACACGCTGGCTGACACTCATCCCTGGGTTGTGAACCTACACTGTGTTTGTGTCTTGCAAACACCGCAGCAGGTATACAGTACAGCGAGCCTGCAAGAGCGCCGTGCGATGCGGGGTCTGTGTGTTTGACATGCAATTCAACACAGCGCTGCCATCACAGCGAGACACCCTATCTCCTGGAGAGTCTATTAGCTGTGCTTAATTAAACAAATGTGATTAGACTGATCCAAACTCACACAACTGAATCCCCGGTAAGGAGTCTGAGATGAGAAGTGGCTGTAGAGACGAAGTATCGTCACGCACAGCTAAGCTTTATTAATATAGCCTATTACACACTAATGCACAACTCGGCGAGCTCAAGAGTTTATCGGCAGATAACACGCCTATTTGTGAATGGAAGCCTGCTCTGTAATTTGTTTCACAGGCCCTTTTTTAAGTTACGGTAATCACAGCTTAGGGTGTTACTGGGAAGGAAAAAGATCACTCACTTTAAAATAGAAAGCAAGGAACTGCTGATTGATGACGAGTACTTTTAGACAATGCATGTGGGTGTGAAATTAGTAACTGTCAGTCATAATATGGGGCAATCTTCACTAATTTATAGTCAATGACTTATCAAAAGAAGAAATATATAGATGCAGAAAAGCATTCATAGGAGGGAGGGAGATATTTTAGATTTAAGAAGTAATCAAAACAACAGTATGTATGCATGTATGTAAAGTATGTATGTAAAGTATGTAACAACATAATACAACTACTCTGGGAAGTACATGAAATATAAGGAGGTACAGCTAAAATGTTGTGGGGGCATGGAAGTACCCTTTACAGCCCCCATTTGATCTTGAATCCACAGATGAGTAACGCTTCTCATTACTTTACTGCAGCCAGACCATCCTCCCTTACTGCTTACAACAATGGTCTGTCCATTTCTGGAAAGCTGAACTTTTTCCCGACCTGCTCTGCTTTTGGCTCGTGGGTAACATTACAGTAATACGGCTCTCTCCAATAGTCTTTTTCAAATGTTTGCTCACGCATGTAAGGTCTTTGAGTTTAGTTTGAGAATGTTGCATTATCTTGTTGTCTGCGATAGACAGGTGCCCAGCCTACAGTACCAAGCTGACTATATACGTACTATACAATTATTCATCGTACTGGCTATTAACTTTACAGTAGATGCAACCAAATAGACAGACATCTTATTTGGCTGTCTGCGTAACATGAATGAACATTTCCATCCACGACTATCTTTAAAAAGATAGATAGAAAATATAAAGAAAGACGTTGACATACAGTACATTAATATGTCTGACAAAAATTACATGTCAAGAAAAAGAGGTGGACAATGAGATGAATTCACACTATTTGCTTTTGTAGAGCAATCATGTGCCTGTACTCCACATAATTATATAGGACTAGTATGCGTGACGTAACCATGGCAACATATGTAGGCACTAGGGCACACCTGTGCTGAGGGCAATCAGGGGTGGGATGTGCCTGTGTGCGTGTGTGCGTGTGTGTGGCAGCAGGCGGAATGAACAACTTTGTGAACACGTTGAAGTTTAAGCCTCATTAGAGCCATCAAAACAGTCAAGCGTAACAGCAAGACTCTGATTCAATTAGCATTTTGTCCGAGTGAGAAATAGATTAAAACCATGTCGATGTTAAATAGCTGTGTAGAGAATGTCAGCCACATAAATATTGGCGCAGCACTCATTTATCCTGAAGAGATGCGTGTCTTCACATAGGAAACATAAACAAGATAATATCCAAGACGCTTTGTTAACTGTGTTATGTCCAGATCTCATTCCATTAACAGCTGCAGAGAGACTGTAGCAGTCAGTTTCATGGAATTTGTTCCGATTTAGCTGTTTCTGAACTTTATAATATTAAAAGAGGTGTGGAAACATGTTAATATATTATGAGACAACATATTAACATGAGACAATGGAAATAAAAAGGATGATGATGTCAATGTTTTAGTTAGTGAAAGTTATTTGCCTTGATCTGACAATAAGCATTATGGAACAATACGAAACGTTGTCAAGACTTGTCTGTAAGTCCCTCCACACACCCGGGCAGATGCCTTTTCATGTCTGACAGCACAGGAGGAAACCACCGGACCACCAGTCACATGGGAGACGCCTTAACTGAAAGCACGCACCAGTTCAATGCTACCCATCACTCACGTTTAAGATGCTAACCCGGCTCACAAACTCCAGTTGCCTTCCGACAGCAGCCCTAGCATTGAACGCAACACAGAGGGTGCCGGAGAGAGAGAGGCCCCTCGGGGGAAGAGCGCAATTCTTCTTTTTTTTTTTCCCACCCCCGGCCGTCGCCACCCTCCCGCGGTTGCCCCCGGTGACAGTGACAGAAGTCTGTAATTGCCACCTCGCCAGACAGCTTCATTAAGATGAGTATTGTCTACACAGCTGAACGGGTGCAGTGCATGGGGAAGACAGGAGAGGAGAGAGAGGGACCACAATGCAATTACTGCACGGCCGTGACAGGTGGGGCCGACAGTCCTCTGCGTCTATGGGGCCCGGATGCATGTTGGGGAGTTGCTATGGACCCGCATCATTTTTCAGCTCCCCCTGTCATTAGTCGGTAATGATTGGATTATTTCGCAGATGTATCGCAGTATATGTCTTGCTCACAAACACTTCCTGGCAGTATTAATCAAAACCATCAAGGCAGAGCAGTCAGAGCGAATTAAAAAAACAACACGTCTAGATTAAGAATTACAGTAATCCTTCATCAGTGTTCTTTAACCCTTTGATCACCTGTGGGGAGACGAGGGCGGGGCAATCTAAACAAGTCTTTACATCACCACGATGACTTGTCAGTATGCTATGACATAGGCATTAAGGATATGTGTTTGATCTATTGCGGATCACACCATCACAACACCCTATTTTTTTGCAGGGTTTTTTTTTTTTAGAAGAGAGATCAAGTTTTCCTAAATCGAGCAACAGAAATCTATATGTGGATAGATTAAAAATAAACTTTGTGGATAATTTAGATTGAAGTGATAATGGCTACTTAAACTTAGATTTTTGACACTAGCTTCATTATTCCACAATATAAACTGTATGAACAGGTTTGTTATGAAACAGTCCCCCATTCTTTATAGACCATAATGTTTATTTCATCCTCAATTTACTTTTGATAATTGTTTTCTTAAAAAAACATCATTGTTAAAAAGCTTATTGGTAGTGTTTGTTCATTTATGTTACATATTTGTGCAGCTTCCATTTGAATGAGAATTAAATTTATTTATTAACTGGATTCCACTCAATGACCAAACAGCTTTTCCTTGTTCTTTCTCTTTATATAATGCTTTTTAATTTGTTATTATTACAGCGGTTCACAAAATCAAATTGTTGTATTGTTTAATTTAAGATAGAAATGGCCTTTTAAATAAATTGTCGGGGTTTCAATTGTCGTACAGTAAATATGAAATAACTGATAACATGAATGTATTCTTCACAAAAAGAGGACATGCATATATATAAATTATATAAAGGGTAATGTTTGAAAGTAGTCATCTCCACCCCCAGCAAAAGACATACTGGAATGTTTTCTTTTTTTTTTATCCTTTGAAATTCCACGTGATTGAAAATGCCCTCGGTGGAAGCATATCATAGCCATCCACCACTTTTGGATGGCTCCCATTGGACGCTTTGGCCTATGCCAAGCGCCTGGGTTGGCTGAGGGCCCTCGGGGAGGCCGGGGCTTATGTCTCCGTGGGCCAGTAAGGCTATAGGCCCATACCCCAGGGAGACGTAGCGAATCAGGGGAGCACCTTGGCAGTGGCATCTCCCTAGCCTTAGGACTGCCATAGCTGCAACCAGGCTAACAGTGGCCAGCAGGCAGCCAATGGCTCTCGGGTGTTGTTGGTTCATCTGGATTGGCGTCGATAAGGATGCATGCTCTTCATCGTCTGCCTATCACTGTTGTGAGCGGGACACAAGCCTAGTGCGACCCTGCCTGTATGGTCATGTGTGTGTGTGTGGAGAGGTGGCATGTTCACAGACTGGCAGGCCACCCCTAGAATGCCAGCAGTGGCTGGTGGGACACCAGACATTCCTTTTAGAAAGGTTTGGGCATGGCCAGCACAATGCAGTGACTCAGAGGCCCTCAGGAGCCCCCTTCCTCCCCCTTTCTCTCCGCTCTGAGCAAAGGCCGTTGCACCAGTGGCACTGGTGGCATTGATGGCATGAACGTCTAACAAATGTGTTGAACCGTTGGAACTGAAACACAAACAAAGAGGGAGAAAGTTTTTCGGTCGCAACTTTTCAGATACAGTAAAAAATTGTTTTGTTGCTTTTACACTGGATAGATATGTTATTACTTCCCCGTGCATTAAAGTTGTAAATTAATCTTCTGTAACTTCAAGGCCTTTGTAGCGTTCTTTCTTATTAAACCATTTAAAACCTATAACGATTGTACAGTAGCAATCTGTGGTTTTTAAATAAGTCCCACCAAACAACCTATGTCTGCCAGTCACACACATCATATCTCTCTCATATCTCATTTTAGAGGTGAGGGGGTATCAAATCACCACAGCCCCTTGTGCTCTGCTAGGGATTAAGTATTGGCACATAGTGATTATATGCCAGTTAAATACCTGGTGTAATGGGCCAATTAGCCCTATTGACAACCATGGCTGTCTCACATGTGGAGATGGTTATCGGTACATGCCCCTTAATCAGAGCCAATAACACCATTTAACCTTATCAGATGACACTCCCGAGATAAGAATCCCACTCTGATTTCATAAGTATGTGCAGTAGATCTATCTTAAGGATCAAATCATTTTCTGTTTGAATTTTCTGCAAATCCACGGTTTTAAATGAGTCATAGTAACAGTAGTTTTGACGGATCATTAGGCCTATTGTTATGATTTCCGGGAAAGTAATATGGTATACTTGTTTGTCACCTTTACATAGAGATTTGTCGTATATGTAGCGGATGCTTATAATAAAAGTGACTTACAATAAGTGCTGTGCGTTCACTGATTGGGGTGTCAGCACAACGGCAATCATCCTATTAGCACCGTGTCATTGGAGCTAGCTAAACGTGCTAAGCATTAAAGCAACAGAGCCAGACTACTGACCAGGGACACCAAAAAAGTGCCCCGGGGCCCTTTGTCTTTGCCGTCTTTGTACTGTATAATGTAGTAATGTATGGACTCTACAGTATTGCTCATCACCATTCACCCCTCCCCCGCTGCTCTATAGAAGCCATCCATACTGTATTATATTGCTGCTGGGTTAATTCGGCCATGCATACCAACATATCATTACCAAGTACTTCACAATGAATGCTTGAGTACAGATCAAAATGTTTTATTACCTTATTATTATACCTTACCATTAATAACCGTAAGAGTGATGAGATTTCCTTCTTTTTGTAACTGGGGAAATTTCATCCCCATTGAGTGGTTTTTCAATGATTTTCCGTGGATGGTTTAAAAACATATGAAACCCAGAAAGTGGCAGCTATTTCAGGTAAATTGAGGGTGTTTCATTAAAACACATGCCACAACAAAACAATTGAAAGTCAAGATTGTACCCGCAGGCACCTGTTGAGTCATATAATGGTGTGAGTGTTTTGATATTATTCATGTAACTGTAGAAACTGATTCGTCTGCTCAATCCGTGGGAATATTTCAACATGCGCGTAATATTTTCAACTGAAAGAACATTGCTATAGGACACATACAACACCATCCTCTTTAAAATGTCAGCCTGTAACAGGAGAAGTCTCATATTCAGATAATGTCAGGTTTATGTAGTAGGCCTACTGGCTGGCAACAGGATGCAGTTCTTGAATGCTTTGGTTTGATATGAAATGTACATATCTCAACTTGGGTTTCTTTGAGGTTAAAGGAAATGAAAAGAAAAGATACTTAGATAACCAACCAACCAACCAACCACCCAACCAATTACTGGTCTGCACCAGTACATCACAAAGGCACATCTAGGTTGCTGAGAAGCATATCTTAAACCAAGGTCCTTTAAACAAAAATAAATGCCTAAACCCATTCACATATACAAATGCATATGTACACACAGGGGTGCAAGCACATGTAGTAACAGAATATATTTTAAGAAAACATCTCTGAACGCCTCAAACTATACTACTCCTAAAAGCATGTTGAACATGGCGAGTCCCAAACGATTGCTTGGTAAATCTGGCAGACAGATGGTGACTGAGCGAGACAGTACAATCCTGTCCCTTAAGCAGAAACCAGCTAGCGTACTGCACAAGGCGTGAATCTCTTATTAGCCGTCGTCCCACCGGACACAGACAAGTGACTATACCAGGCCACGTCTGCCTGTCTTTCCAAGTGGCCACAAGGGAGAGCCAATTAGCAGTTCCCATGGAGAGACGCTACGGCCCTAATAAGAGAGAGGAGGAGAAGAAGAATCAATTACACCTGCGCTGACCCTTAGAAACAGCAGGAGGCAGCGTCGCAAGACAACTTTGGAATGGGGAACGGTGTCCGCCTTTAACAGCGAGCAGTGTCACTGCTTTATGACGGTGGTCCGCATTGAAAATCGAGTACATTGTATGTATGTCTCTTGGCAGGAAATAGCAGGTACAGTGGGCTACCATGTTGGGTACACTGCTTATAATCACCAATTACAGTTAAAAGTTCATGTTTATAAAATGTTACATTTGAATATTTTACCATTATGATGTGTTCTATAGTTTTAATTTTGGGGACAGCAGTTAGAACGAATAGTTGTATTTACAGATCTACCGGTCAAAGACCCTTATCTACGCTAGACTAGGTTGAAATACAAAAAAATGTATTGCACAAGAATGTTGTACATCATGTGAAACTTGTTCAACATTCATAAAATATTTGTTTGTAAATGAGGAAAAAAAAGGTGCTATGCATTGTGGGTAACTTACTCTCATGTATGCTTAGGGAGTAGTCAACATAAGCCGTGGAGAGCACCAAGGAAACAAGTACCTCTGGAGGAATGACAGCATAATGAAAAGATGATTATCTGAGTTGCTCTCCGTTTTAGACAATAATTCATAGGAGAAATTTAATTCTGCATACAGTTCTCTTAATTTGACTTTAATTAAACAATACTCTATAAATGGTACTTTCAATGACCAAATGTTCCCACATAGCCAAGCGGCGGGTCCCCTGCCATTAAGATGATATAAAGTTGGCCTCAGGGGGTCTTACTACAATCTGATTTGCAAGAATGACAGCTGATGACTTCAAAAAGTTAATTAACTTTTCAATTAGGCCTGCATCTGACATTGCAGTTGTGTCTGCTAGAACAACTAGACTGCTGTTTATGTGGAAATAGAGTTTCTGTGTAACAGATTGATGCACTTCACTTTAATAAAATAGATACTGTGTAGTATAAAATAAATGCTACAGTTTCATTGCATTTACTTTATGTATACTGGTATATACAACAGCTTGGCACCTCCTCCTCATGCTGGTCACCATGGTCACACACTGCTGTGGGACGCCATCCCGTTCTTCAACCAGCAATTGTCACAAGTCAGTCAAGGTTGTTGTGTTGGTCACTCTGGCATGCCCAAGCTGATCCCATAAGTGTTCACAAATACCCTTACGTTTTTTGCGTAGTTTAGGTGAATAGATGAGAAAGATTATTAAAATGAATGAAATCAAGAAAACTATCTGAAATTCTAAATGAAATTCTAAATCCTAAAAGATTCAACATGCCTCCACAACATACACATTTACAGGCTAGCTAGATTGTTTTCAGGTAGCAAGCAGAAGTTCACCACACCAACACTTAACAGCCAGCCAAACACCACTGATAAGTATCCTCCGCCATATTGGATTCAATGTCCCCATCGTGTGAGCAGAGGCCTTCTCTTAAATGCAACGCCTGCAATTAACACTTGATTCCTCATTTTCCACTAATATTAGGGCCTATGCAGGGCTCTAATTGACGTGGCTGGGTGACTGCTTGCCCATGTGCAGTGACGTGGGGACAATGTGCTAGAGCGGCGCTGCTCATTAGCCCGACGCTTCCGTACACCTGGGGTTCATTCAGAGCACGGGTCAGAGGGCACGGGGATTTGTACGATAATTATTGACAAGCAGATGTTATAAAATCATTTATGGTAATGCAATCATAATAAATGGCTTTGTGTTGCCCGGCAGCTGAGCAGAGCGAAGGCCCAAGAAG
Organism: Typhlichthys subterraneus; assembly: GCA_027564835.1. NCBI lineage: Eukaryota > Metazoa > Chordata > Actinopteri > Percopsiformes > Amblyopsidae > Typhlichthys > Typhlichthys subterraneus. The sequence continues at coordinate 4,342,217 of JAODUH010000008.1, read as the reverse complement.
GGAAATTTATACAAAGCTGCCGGAGTGATTGCAGTAAAAAGGCTCTGTACAGTAAAATACTGAGCACACGCATATGTGCGCACCTGCGTATATGCGCAAACAAGCACAAGCTCGAGACGCACCCTTAGAAAAACATACAATTATGTATGCGAGAGAATGGTCGCTAAAGATGAACTCAGCTAAAACAGAAAAGCTGAAAAATGGCTACCATTTAGCACATAAAGGCTCCAATGTATACATATATTACACAAAGCAAGCTGGTGTACTATGCCACACACACACGCACGCAGTTTTCTTCTTACATCTTTAGACCTTAATGTCCCACTTGCAGTGGGTGTTTAGGTACTGTGCTGTGTCTAATTGACGAGTATGTCTAGCTGCCATTTGATTATAAAAATAACCTCTATCCCAAAGGAGGCACATCATGTATAAAATATTAGGCCCTAAAAGGGTGGGTGTTGGGGGTGGGGGGAGTTGAGCTAGGTGTCTTTATATATATTGTCCTTCGCTATATAAGACACCCTATCTGTCTCTCAAAATGTGTCAGGAATTACCGGCAATTCCAAAAGCATGCATTAGCCCCCTCCTTAGGTGCACGGGTTCTTTCTACAACGGGCAAATATCGCAGCGAAACACGGCTGTGTACGGCAGCTAACCTGGCAGGCGCCGGAGAATAACACCCGCACAGGAAGAAAGCAAGCACGTTATCATGCACGCACATGTGGCCTGGGTGAAGATTAAGCCATATTCATCCCTGACTGCCTCTCTCTCTCTCGCTCTCTCCTGCCTCAGTCCATCACAAGATATGGCAGCCGTTCAGCCAGCAAGCCAAGAGAAGTGCCACAGATTTCACGGCGTTCCCAAATCGGGCATGTCTGGAGATGTGAGGCGAGGTCTTGTGCGGTGTGTCGTATCCACCTCGTAACCTCGTATCCACTTTTCCCGGAAAGGGAAGGCTCCTTTTTTATATGCAGGGTGGTTCGTGAATCTTTGGATCAGATGGCAACATGGCCTCTGCCACGCACACACACACACACACACACAACCCCAGCTGGGTGCATGGAAGCACACCTGCTGCTAACAAGTACATTCTTTAAAACTATTGGTTGGCAATGTGTTCATGTTTGCTGGCCATTTAAATGGGGTCATTCAACATTGAGCAGTAAGGGATTTTCATGTAGGCCTACATTATCAGTGAATGGGGCTGAACTGTTGGCCACGGCTTGGGGAACAGGCTTACAACCCTGGAGCTACTTAGAGGCCCTCTCAATGCTAAGCTTCTAATAATTCCCGCGGTGCACTTAAAATAGGACACAACAAAGGGTATTCAAAGCAATGAATGCCTTTTTATGTATCAAACCTCGATAACATTAAAGCCACAGCTTTTTAAACCACTGCATTGCTCTGCCCTGCACCTACAACATGGTTAATTTGTTTTATTGATTTAGTGTTTATAATTTTTTTTTACTAAGTTACAAAACGTAATTAAATAATTAATTAACAAAAAATAACACTTTGCTATCTAAAATGTCATGGAGGTAGTAGAGTAAACCTTTATTTTTTTAAATAAATAAAATGTAAAATGTGTATCACTTACATATAAAAAAATGGCATACAGTTAATGTGGGCTTTTATGTTTTGTATGGAGATTGCGTTGGGGGGTGGGGGGGGGGTCGTCTTAACTCTCAAATGTCGCTCATCTAGCTTTCAACTGATATTAAATGGTAATATATGTCAACCTGATTACTTGAGGACAAGGAATGACACAATACTTTTAGTAAGTTGGTATATTGTGCATGCGTATTTTAACAGCATCACTATGAACACAAGCAGATGATACCTAGAAGCTGGCGTTGCATGCTACAATAGGGAGCCAGGTAATCACAGGTGTATTCAGGCAGAAATGATGAGCTAACCTGTGTGAATATTCAAGGTGACAACGACCCATTTATGTTGTGCTCCCTACATCTTCGCTTCACCACACAGATGAGTGGGGCAATTGTGCTGCTGCAGTGATTCCAAAGTGGTTTCCCTGTGTCAGTACATTTTTTTTATTTTCTGAAAGCCACTGGTGCAGTGTATTAGTTGTAATTTATGTTTTATCATCCCTTGTACCCTGATTGACTTCAACAAACCGTTTAACGCTTTAAGCTGGTGCATATGGCCTCTTTAATCGCTATTGTGCGTGAAGGGGCTCTTTAAAGAATCTAAATCATTTCTTTGGGCAAACACTAATGAATCATGTCACCCTAAGTGCATTTCTTAAGTACATGGGAACTATAGCAAATCATCAGGAGACCAAAGATTTCTGCCATCTCGGGAAATGAGGCCTCCTGTAAAGTGAAAAAGATTGCATTGTATATGAGTGGGAATGTTGATGGTTTAGGCCACTAGATTAGACCATTTAAACACTGGCCATCTAAAAAAATGGCATCAGCACATAATCGAAGATTGATCTGCGTGCAAATGTTAAGTACAAAATTAATATTTTCCAAAGACCTTCTTTCCAAAGTTCATACCATAATATTTTGTGTTCTAATTTCACCTTGAAAATACATAAAATAAGTGTTTCTTTGTAAACACAATAAAGTCTACGAATCGCACAATCTATAGATTAAGTTTGTGCATGTGTGTGTGTGTATGTGTCTTATAACAATACTATAGCCTCTTATTTAGACATTGCTTTAACATGAAGTTACACAACTAAAGTACTGGATTTGTCAATGTAAGAAGACACAAACATTTTCTTTTGCATGGGGATATGTTCTGATTGTGCTCTTCTTTGGCTGGGTAGAAATAGTAATCTGTCTAAAAAGCAAACAGTATCTTAACGCCATACATTAAATTACACTGGAGCTAAAGTGTTGCCATAACTATGCATGATTTTTGTCCTGTACATTCATAAATACCCTTAATCTTCTATGATGTTGACTCTAGTTTGTTAAGTTTCTGTCTGCGATAACTTCAACAGAGCTGAAGGTTCTAACACTGAATATTTATGTGGTGACACAACTATTGTGAATGTCCTGAAATCAGAATATGCATTCCGCTATATACACAATCAATAGAAATGGCAGCAAGCTGTGGGTTTTTTCACACAAAAAACAGCTGAAATATGGCATGTGAGAAATGTGCAAGGTGGCCGTCTTACAGAAGGTGTAGAGGTGGGATAAATTTAATTAGAGCTTCAAATATTCATTTGGCAAATATATCAAGGTTGGAAACACAGGCCCAGAAATGGCAAGCCGGGCTGGCAAGCACTCACAATAGCGGATGGCAAATGACAGTAATCCATGAAAAGACACCAGACATTTATAGAATTTATAGAGTAGGACCATTCCACATCTCTGATGTTTGTGGGATTTGTTCACTGGCATGTTACATGTAGAAAATTATGTATAATAATCCCCAAACAGTTTTTTCACTGCTTAGTTGCTAAATTTCCAAATTAATTTAGGTTATAGCTACAGTTAATTACTTAGCTACATGTTTAAAAAAAAACACATTTTGAAGGTGGTTTTTTTTCTACCCACGTAATGAACAGCGCCATAAACTCCAGAGCATTCGTTCATAGGCTAACGTCATTAGCTTCAAATATGAGAAACTGTCATTTTAAACATTTTCTTTGAGGTGCCAAAAAGACAGCATGCTTAGTTCATCAGTGATACTTAGCTGTGTGTTTTCCACAAAGCGCTTGTATGCGCGTACGGGTAATACACGCGAGTGTATATCAAATTCTCTGCACTGCATGTCCCACACGGTCACTCAAAACACACAATACCAAGAAATATGATGTGTGAACACGCTTCTGTGATCTCATGGCCCCAGCGCCTCACCTCCAGCTGTAGGAGCGACAACAGTGAGCTCAGACACAGGTGAAGATGCACAAGGGTGCTTCCTCTTCCTCTCTGACAGCGAGCACTACGCAGTGGCCTACTTTCTCTCTGCTTCCACGCCTGGCCTCGCACCGTGTCGTCGATGCAATCTGCAGGTGGAGGGCTGGAGTGGGCGGGGGTGTGCACAGACGAACGCTCGCTTTGCTTTCCCAGGTCTGGAGCCTTGGTTGGGGAGGGAAGGTGGGGGGAGGGGGGAGGAGGTGTATGGAGGGGAGGGGGAGGTGGTACGTCTGTTACCGAAGACCACACGTTCAGCAAGGGCCCCCAACCCCCGCGTCAACGAACGTCCTCAACGACCAGATTACATCACACAAACTCACAGCCATCTAATCCGGTGCCACAAGGCTTTGTATATACAGTAGACCTGCAACAGACAGAGAAAAGTAAATGTGGTTCTTTTGGGAACAAGAATAAATAGAAAAACGTAACAATTACTTTACACATTACCATATAGACTTTAATATGTGTCTCATTACAGTACACAGGTTGGTTAAAGGCATAGGTAAGTATCATGGTGCAGTGCTATAAAATGCCTGTCCAGGTTTTGTATACTGTATATTACATTTACGCGTTTAGCAGATGCTTTTATCCAAAGCAACTTCTAACATATTTGTCAAAAGATGAACAGGTGTGAATACAGGAGCATACATCAGTTATCATAAGCAAACAACATTTTAGTATAGGATAATGGCATCAGCATGTCATTAGGGCTAATTTAGTCTTGCAGCGCCATCTTTCCTTATGGAAAGTCTGGGTCACAGCGCTGGCTAACGTCAGCACCCGCCTACTTGAAATGTGAGGTATTTTCATTGACATGCACAACGACCAACTACGTAACTAAATTACCACATCGTACGTAATATTTGCAATGACGAAAATTAAACAACATGAGTCAAATATGTATCTTGTAAATCTGTAAAATTTGTAGGCTTCGGTTACTGATTAAAATACAGTATTTAACATATATAAAGTATATTCTGTACATTATATGGCAGGGCTATTCAATTACAAAATCAGGTGGGCCAGATTTTAACAAGAGAAACTGTAGGTGGGCGCACCTATTTTCTGAAATTATTTACATGAGCGTATACGAGAGTGAGACAAGGAGAGCATCCACCCTGCAGCTTGGTTAATGTTCAATGTGTCAAGTCAATGAGAAGGTTTTCTACAGAATTATAGAATGCCACTAATTCCAAGTCTCATATGGGCTTTGGCACAACAAAATAGCAGCCATGCCCACATGCGTCCATTTGCAATGCTGTGTTCTACAAATTACATTTGTTAGACAAAGTAAAGGCATTAACATTGGGTAGACTATTGGCACCCAATTCCAGGTATTCCTACCGGTATGGGTTCAAATGTGACTAGTACCATACCAACCATTATCCTCACTAACAGGAGCTATGGGAGCTATGTGCACATATGTCACTTAGACTCATTTCATTACGTTGATTATTAGGTCTGGACTACTACATTGCATTTACAAACAGGCTATGTCATGACGTATTGGCTGTAGAACAATGAATAATAACAACTTTACAGTAATATATTGACTTGATTCATAGTAGTTATATAGTATATTGAGCTAATGTATAGTGGTCAAGGGTTCAATCCCCTCATGGGCCACATGGGGGCAGTTGCTGGTCTGCCAATTGAATAGGCATGGAGCATGGTTTACAGTATACTGTATATTATGTACCATTCACCCTTCAAAGTAAGCAATAAAGCAAAAAGATTAAACATTCTGCAGCCAATGTCCACTGGTGGAGTCTAATGCGTATCAACATTGTCAAAACCATAGAATTATATAATAACGGCCAAAACCATAGAACTATATGGTGAAAACCATAGAAATGCATTGAATATATATATAGAGAGGGGGGTGCTGAGGTAGATTCTTAGGTAGAGGTGCAGGAGATATATAGTGACTCAAGGTGTTCTAACAGCTGGAAGCTTCTTCCACCATTGCAACGCCAGGAGCTGAGCTCAGCTGAGCAACTGTTGCGCCCCATTGTGATCCGACCAGCCATGGTGGAAGATTGAAATGGTCTGGTTGTGGCCTGGAACAAGACCAGTTACATTTACTGTCGTATAGGCCAACATAGTGTAATGAAGCGGATGTGGGCTGTGATGGCAAGCCAGTAAAGGTCTTGGAAGACGGGTTGCTTGGGAGATCTTGGGTTGGTTGAATACCAGATGTACTGTAATTCTCTTAAGGGGTTTAGTAACTCCACTAGAAGAGAGTTGAAGTAGTCTAGACGTGAGAGAATGACAGATTGCATTGTGCATATAGAATATAACAAATACCTGAGCATAATTATTATATGTTTTGCTAACCTTGTGCCACCTTTAAGATCTTGCTCCACCTACTGTTTTGTTCTGAAAGTAAAGGGGAACCCCCTCCAAACGAACAGCTTGTGCTGGGTAGATAATAATTAGGTCAATCAGCACCCAGTTACGTATTTTAGTTGCTGATGACTCAAGGCATTCTATTGGCTGCTATTGTAATACTGTACCTCTGATTGACAGTTATTGGCACCTTCATCTGAGAACCCATGGGCTACATCGTCTGACAGCGATTATTCCAAGGTCCAATACTTTTGCGATATTTACAGGGTTCTGGTGTAGCCAGTGGCTATCCGGACCAAGACCCACTTCCGTTTGCTGGCACTGTTTATATTCGGATTTTCAATCTTTATGAACAGACATTCATATATGAATGCAAATCAATATAAAGCTGCATTGTCATCATACGATAAACCATGCGTTCGGCTTGTCTAGACTCTTTTGCTGTCCACACAGAAGTGATTAGATACTACTTGTACTACAAACGGAAGCAGAATGCATCCAGTACTAATCGCTGCCTATAGATTCTGTATATTCTTATTCAGAAATCCATTTGTAGATTTTTGGCACCTCCCACCGTCAGCGGTGCTGAGGGTTCGCTGATTAGCAGATGAAAACGGAAGGTGGCTTTTGCAAGATCAGGATGGACTGCACATCTAAGGTACCTAATCGGAAGTTGACACGACGGTGTGCAAAAGTGCACAACGTCACGCACTCTGAGGAGTTTCATAAGTTTTAACCACAAAGGGCATTTCCGGAAACAAATCAAGGAGTGTTCTTTTAAACTCGGGCCTCAAATTCACGTTTTACATACATTTTCTGCAAGTCATCGAAAATCCCCTTTGCGGTGCGAGAGCCGAGACAGTATACTGTAGCTGAGCTCCCATGAAACTCCCATGAATGAAGTGAAAGAATGTATGAGTAACACACACACGCACGTGCACGCATGCATGTGCAAGCGCGCACAAACACACACGCACACACAAACACACACACACACTCTGGCGCGGACACAAATTGCTGTGGTTCAAAGCCACCGTCCGCCAAACAATTGTCGTTCCCTCCGCTGGGGGGGGGGAACAGCTCCATGTGGAGGTATGGCGGGAGATTTGGTAGGGGGGGTTCTGCATGAACAGACAGGATGGAGAAATGTTAACGGAGGAGGCAGAGGAGAGAGGAGAAGGAAGGAGGAGGTAGAAGCCCATGGCGGAGATGAGAGGGTTGGGATAAAGACCTGATCTGCGCCACGGGGCATTTGTCACTGTATGGGGAAGCAAGGGTGGTGAGTGGAGGGGCTGGGGTGATAGTTTGGGGGGGGGTGGGAGGAGCTATTGTCCGCTGTGTCCGCGCGTTATAGGATTGAGCTCAAGTTTCTATTGTGTTGCCATTTTGTTGGGGGATTATGTTCTTTCAGAGAGAGTTGTGCAGTTGTGCGCAAGGTGGAGGCGGAAAGCAGGGTTGGTGTGTGTGTGTGTGTGCGTGTGTGGGTGGTGGGGGGAGGGGGAGGGTTGCTGAGGGGCTTTGGGGGGTTTTTGTTCAGACCGATGATCATACAAGACCAGATACTAGTCTGTGTGTGTGTGTGTGTGTGTGTGTGTGTGTGTGTGTGTGCGCCCGTATGTGCTTTGTGTGTGTACGTGCGTCTCTGTATTTGTGCGGGTGCGGACGTGTTTATTTGTGAACACTGGAGAAAGCGAGTGTGCACGTGCATGTGTGCGCGTGCGTGTGTGTGTTCGTATGAGAGAGAGAGAGAGCGAGAGAGAGAGAGAGGGAGAGAGAGAGAGAGAGAGGGAGAGAGAGATGTCAGGACATGCAAGCAGCCATGTAACAATTTAAAATCAATTTGCCTCCCAAGAAGGAACCGCTCCGTGCGAGAGAGACATTTCCCTAGCAGCATTACAGGACTTTCATTTTATCTAAATAGATATCAATTACATAATCGCTTCACGCTCTCCTCTGCCGACTGCCACCGTGAAGTTTGTCACCCCGTGCAGTGTAATTGGCCCTGTGCATAAGGTTGTTTGATTGCTTGTGACATTTGTATTGCCGTTGATCAAACAGGGCACGGCCATAATGAAGATATGAGAGCCTCTGACAGTCAGTGAGAGGAGGGAGGGAGGAAGCCTAATAGCTCATTTCATCTAAAGCAGCTTATGCAGCGCTGTGACATGCAACAGTTGTCGCTCTGCTGGACCTACAGTATATGGCTCTATTTACAGAGATATACACATACTGTAAGTGTGGTGTATGGAGGCCTGTCTGAATGTATAATTATTGTTTGCGGTGTATGTGAGACAAGGATGTTTGACAAGAAAACCTGAGTGCCTATAAAACTACATAAAACTATAAAACTTATAGGACAATAAAGTGCTAATGCTATGCTACTGTAGCTCAAACACACAACACACATTTACCCCTACATTAGTGCTCTGTCTCGATGCACAACTAGTGATGGACATCTGCTGATAGACCGTCTTGCACCCAACCCCCATACTGTCTATTGTCTATTGTCTCATATTTCTCATATTTAATGTATGTAGGCCTATTTTCCGCATTGCTCTTGAAAGGGGTGTCATGTTGACAGTTGATGAGCAGAACAACGTTTCCCAGCACTGAGACTTTACAGTCTCATTTGAAGAGTATACCAAGATATCTTAACCTTATGACATCCCCACCGGATAACTGGGCGTCCATTGTATTGTTTTCCCCTCAATTTGTTAAAACACCACATGGTGCATTTGCATAGGATAACCAACATATAGCAAATCATTTGCATGCCTGAAAGTGCACTTGAGTAACCGTAATTACACGTGACATCAATTACTCTGTTACTTTGTATTAAATTATAATGGAAAATTCCACTAGAGAATTGGAGCCTAATTGCATCTTAATTTGCATAATTTTGCATATTAATCACATCTCAGATGAATAATAAATTTCAGCAGATTTTTTAATTTATGCATAGATATAAAAACAAGTTGAAAAAAAATTTGTGAGTGAAAAAATAATCAGTAACTATTACTTAGAGCATTTGCGCTAATTTCTCTCATTACCCCACGCCAAAGTCGAAATATATCGTTACTCTTAATCGACAAGATCTGTCTCAAAATTGTTATTTAGTTATTCAAAGCAAAAAGTAGAAATACAGTATAGAAAATACAGAGGAATTGAGAAAGGTATAGGGTTCCTGTCTGTGCACAAAAGTTTGCAGAGATGCCAAATGCCTTCCACAATAATTCTAATCACTTTCTGTTTTTATTTTTTTCCCTGGTCAACACCTGTGCCAGTACTGTGAATGGCTCCTTGCCAATAAAATTGCAGTAGCAGCTTACAGACAAATAAACAAAAATATTCTTAAAGGCAACGCACTATTAATTTTTGGGAGTACAGCCACTAGAACTATAATTGTAGAAAATTGGTTATTTAAAAACAAGAAAAATAAGTGATATACAAAGTTATTTAATTTTTTTAAAATGTTTTCACTCCCGTGAGAATGTTGAGAAATGTTTATCTTCTTTGTTTTAAATAGCCTAATGTTTATATATGAACATTAGAGTGACATTTTTATTTAATTAAGTCTCAACCAAAGCCCTAATTCCAAAATATAGATATTATGTTTCCAGTGGTATACACATGAGACAAGGTCCTTCACTATACTTTAAATTAATGTCAAATGTGTAACAAACTAGCACTATTTCAAGTGACATCTCTGTTCTACATACATGATGAATAAATGATGGCGGGATTCTTTACTGAGTCCATATCATAGCAAGAAGCTCAACTGTGGGCAACAGCGCCCTTTAGTGGCACTGCAGATGAATGACCAGGAGGTCTAAAACTGAAAAATAATCACATGTAGGCTATAATGTGCAGGATCCTGCTGATATTGATCAGAATAAAGAGTAAACATATTTTTATTGTAGTATATATGTTAAAATGTCTTACAGCTACAATGTTATTTTCCTGCTAATACTGTATAATAAAAGTATGTGTTTTTATTTTACAATAATTTCAACTGTTTCATTTTCTTTCTTCCCTCCCACGCCCCATATCAATTATAAAATAGTAGTATTTTACATTGTAATAACTATAAATATATTCAATATAAACATCATTCACCATAAGGCTCTACAGAGCTGTTGTAGATTTTATAACATTGCCTAAATTATTATAACGTGTTGTTCAATTCGCTTCTGTGTTCACAGCCAATTAATCACAGAATCATAGTTTTTAATATTCTTCGCCATTCAACTCACAGATGTAAAAGCTTACTCGATTAACACATATAATTATGTTACACCCTGGAAAGGCTTCCTTGTCTGAACGACAATTCAATAACCAAGTACTGTGCTGGTAATTATTTATAAATAAAATTAGTTGCAGGACTTAAAGGGGAGAGGATGAACGCAGGTGTTTGTTCCATCTTGCTGATATGACCAAGTGACAATTGAATAACGCTGTGGTCTAGTGATCATCCGAGTTCAGATGTTTTAAAAATTATTTTATAGGAACTATACAAAATACATATAGGCTAAAAATGCATGCATGCGTTACAGTCTTCAGCGTCACCAGCATTACAGTCTTTCTTGCCATACAGTTATTCACAGTTTAACATAAATGTTTGTTTGTTTACAGAGTCACCATATTCTATAGTCGTCTTCTTTGTGTATTGCGTCATTTGAACTGGCACAACTACTGCAGGTTAAAGTGCTTTAAAGACAAGCCAATACAAATATTAGCCCAGGCTGGGCTAATACTGTCTTCAATAGTGTCTTCAATGAAAACCTGGCCCGTCTCATGTATATACATGTTTAGTTTAATTATGTTTTATCATGTGTATCAGTGTTGTTTATATTGTATGTGTTAAGCCAAAATATTGAGTTAAAAGTATATTGTAATACATTGTTAATTGCTTGTGTTCCCTGTCCTGCTACATGTGGGAGTAACAAGCAATTAACTTGTTTTAGGGTCAAAGGTCAAAATGTTTATATCTTGCTGGTGTAGGGAAGCATAAATCAATTCCATGCATTACAATACTACACAAACAGGAATGCTGTCTTAGTTCTCACACTCTTCTATTTTCAGGATATTTTCCGATATTTTTATGAGAATGTGGCTCCTGTCAACTTATAGGTCTGAATAGGTCATAAACATTTTCAAAATCACCCCCAGTGAAAAAGAAGCCCCACATAATAACAAATAGTGACACTGATCTAAAGTGTGAGTAATCATTTAATCCATGTACTGTACATCAAAACGTATTATCCAAATGTATTTAGTAGGCCAATCAAATCTTCCAAGACCCTATTGTTACTTACAACCAACTGCTAAAATGACCTGCGATACATTGAATCACTAGTAAAATGCCAAATTGTAAATACTGTATACTATCAGATAAAGTAACCAACTGAACACTAAATGATAAAATATGTATATCTAAAATGTCTATTTTTTGTGGAAGAGGACAGCTAATGGTACAGTAGCAAGTTAAATGTTGTTTTTTTTTTGCATGTTTAACTTTCTAACTTTTAACTTTTTAACTTTCTGTACGGTTATGGTTTTATTACACAACAACATTATGCATTTGTCAATAAATGTTAGCTACAAATGTTTGATAATCACAGGCATTTGTTGTTCTGATTAAGTGGAAACCTATTGGCACTGTCTATAGCACACACCTGGATTGAGTTTTTCCTAACTGATTTGTATAGAGGTATAAATTGTAGAGCTTGCATATCAAGATGGTCCTACCAGGTTATAACAGATTGTTGTTTTGTTTTAAAACATAAAAAATGTGCTTGAATGGAAATATCAGGATCTTTAAAACAACGATCATGTGGAAGTGTGGAAACATTGAGATCTTGTTAATTAATATTATTATCTGAAGTGGATGTTGCATATTCCAGCTTCCAAAACTTTTATTATATCGTAGTTAGAACTATTATTAGGTCTACGATATGGTTTCCGATACTTAAACAAATGTCCTCTGGCGATTGACAAGGTAGAGTATAGGGAACCTCTGACATGATTTTCCGCTAAGACACAGGAAGAAAATAATTGCTCCGTTGGATCTGTGGAGGTGGATATGCTTTCTTCCTTTTCTGAGAGGGAATCCACTTAGAACTGTGTGGCTGTTCCAGTTGATACCTACCTTTCTAGCTTACCACATTCTATCTTTTCTATATAGTTTAGGATCCACCTTTCAGGTTAAGATTGTGAGGAAGTGCTTATTTTAAAATTAGCGCTTTGTTATTTGGTTCTCAAAGTGAAGAACCAACATTATTTACTCTTAAAATAAACACTAATCAATACATTCTAGCATTTGTTATTGTCTTTGTCTGTGATGATAATAAAGAACACATAAAATAATGCATGCCTTATTATTAATCAGGCCCCAGCAGATCATATTGTAATGCATTCAGGTTGTGTGTCTGAGACACAGTTGTGTTGTTCATGTATGTATGAATGTTCTATACTACAGATTTAGATGGTTTGCGTTCCTGCCTCTATTTTGAGATTCCATTAGGAAATGACAAGGTGAGCATCGCCAGATTGAACGGACACTAGCGTTTTGCATTGACACTGGAAGGTGGCTGAGTCATTTGACTGGACATTGAAAAGGATATTGTGACATCATTCTCAGATGCAGAAAAACACCAGTGTTGTGATTTTTTTTTTTACTGAATATTTTCGTCTCTGACAAGAAGAGAATATGAGAAACTGATGTTTTGCTGCTAGCGGGCCACCGGAGGCAAAAATGTCCTACAGCCAGCGGGCCGCCACCATTTCCCGCTTTTCTCCTGATCCTGATTTGCATTAGCTAATTTGCATCTCCGGCAGCTTTCCAGTAGCGGCCGACCACTTTACGCTGGCGGATAGCCGCTAAGGAGGTATATCAAAGTAGGGCATTTTTTTTCAGATAAAGGTATGGTGAGGCAATTTGCTATTGCAAGCTAATTGTAAGCTAATACACTTTTTGTCAAATTCAACAAATATCTCCTCGCATTGTGCTATCTTACAGCTCTCTGTGTGCGTTGAAAAAATTATCTGATACTTCTTAACAGCCCTGGCTCTGTAAATAGCAAGATAAAGAAAGTGGCGAACAAAACTCACATCAACAAAGCTCTAGCACTGCACTTCGCTTTAGAATGTGTTTCGATGTGTGGAGTGGCACTATCGGTGGGACGCGGGCTGATATTGTTTGATTTGAGCTTGAAGTTAGCAAGCGTTCTTGAGAATTACAAACCCTGCCTTTAATGACTGATGTCAATGAAAGGTCATTAATAAGTAAACAGCCAATTGCATTTTTCTTCTGCAAACATCTTTTTTAAATCTGACAGTAGTCCTAGAAGTAATCATTAAAAAAAGAATACCAGTATTACAATATTTTAGCTGAAAATGTAATAGATTTGGTTGCAGTTCTTTGTAATCAGTTAAATCACATGTAATCAGCTACTTCCCAACCCTGGCAGTATATACTGTGTAGTGGTGCTGTGTTGCATGTGCAGTCAACACAAACAGGTCCCCTGAGAAATTTAATTCAGCACCTATAAATGCTTGTTTGTAGATTTAACCGAGAATCATACAGTAAATGGCGCTGCAACACTCTGTAGTAAATCATCATACAAAGAGGAACATGCACTCCCAAAACAAAAACAATAAAACAGTAGCCTATTTTTGTAACTAAGGTTTCAACCACAAGGGCAATTTCAGAAACAAATTGAGGGGTGTCACTATTCCAAGGAAATGTTGCTCCGTGGAAATAGGGTAGTAGGCTCTACTACACAAACGCTCATCCTAAAGTTTAGAATTTGAGCTAAAACAAATCTGTTTGGGGCGTATGTTGGCTGACTGAACACCGGTTCGTCATTGGTCTAATGATCACAGCATGCACAAATGATTCAGCCACATCAAAATTCTTGAGTAGCAGTGAAGCAGGAACCACGCTTGGCGTAACTAGGCTGCTATAATTGCCATGCAATGTGTCATTTGTGGAAAACATCACCGCTAACAAGCTAGTAAAAGCTGCATGTCACCCCATTCTATTTAAGATTGCTACATATTAACATTTTATTAATGTTTTCAACATATCTGACAAATTCTTTTTTTAAATGGCAGTATAGCAACCACTTATTCACGCATAATAATAAATGAGGGATTATCCTAATTTTTGTCTACAGTATGCATGGTTGTTGGATTTAAGTTTGCTTTGGGAAGGATGGGGGTGGTTCCTGCTGGTTCATCTAAGAGTCGTAATAAGATTATATGATGTGATGAGCGATTTGCTCATCACATCAATATGCTTGTGGATATGGTGAGAGTGCATTAAACAATTTATCATGCCAGTGTGTCAGCCAGTCCAATTGCAATGACTGGCAAACGAACAAACAAACCCAAATATTCAAAAACCTAATTTTATATGAAATAACATTAATGGTCTGATGTGTATCATTGAAGGCTCTGTTTCAGGGGCATAGCCAGAGCTGTGCTAGTGGGGTGGTCAGTTAGGTCCAGTCATTTTATTGGGGTGGCACTTGGCAGATTATGACAAAAGATACATAAATTCTTTCAAAGATTATAGCAATGGCAATAATATGTATCTCTGCTTTATTGGGCATGATTTTCAATAAACTACAGCTTTTATTCAGGTATTTTTGTAAACAAATATATTATAGGATATGTCCAAAAATGTAAAATATTGACAATGACGTGAATTTACTATAGCAAATATAAAACCAAATAAATGGTATTACTATAGTAATTTGTTCATGATAATGCCACATTCTATTCCTGCTTGACAAACATAGAAAGTGGACACTGGAGCTACAGTACAGTTGTACTGTATGTTCAATTATTACAGAAAGATTAAAGATGAACTAAATTAACAGACGATTGCAGTGCTACTATTCTTAATGAGACAGCACCTGAAAAATTTGGCTATATGAATACTTGTCGAAA
>JAODUH010000008.1:4307560-4326917 GCA_027564835.1 Typhlichthys subterraneus | reverse complement strand
GATGTTGCTCGGGAAAGGGAAGTTTGGGGTCCCTTGCTGAAGCTGCTGCCCCCGCGACCCGACTCCGGATAAGCGGAAGAAGATGGATGGATGGATGGATGTTTGAGGTGCACCCATATTGCATTCACTGGCTGACAAAAACATATGCTAACTAACACCGATGTATAACTGTTTTGTTTAAACGCAAAAATCATACGTGTTATGGATGAAAAATGCATGTGAATTATGAATTGTAAAGCAACTGCTCAAACTTTACGAATGCCAAATGTATACATGATGCCACAGAATACACGGTTGGGTGTTTTACCTCGGTGTCAGTACACATAATGCATACATAATGTCACAGAATACACGGTTGGGTGTTTTACCTCGGTGTCAGTACACAGAATGCATACATAATGTCACAGAATACACGGTTGGGTGTTTTACCTGTGTCAATACACATAATGCATACATAATGTCACAGAATACACGGTTGGGTGTTTTACCTCAGTGTCAGTACACATAATGCATACATAATGTCATAGAATACACGGTTGGGTGTTTTACCTCGGTGTCAGTACACATAATGCATACATAATGTCACAGAATACACGTTTGGGTGTTTTACCTCAGTGTCGGCTGTGGAGCAGAGCTGTCTGCGTTCTTCCTCGTGCTTGTTGTTAAGCTCATCCTCCAGCTTGGCAATGTCCTCTGTCAACTGTTTCCGCCTCTTCTTGTCATTTTTTGCAACTGCATTTTTCATGCTTTGGATTTTGGCTATAATGTAGACAAGCACATACTTAGTTTATTATTATATTGTAATAACTGTGTTGTAATAACCAATTGTGTGGTGATGGTAGTAGCAGTAGTATGTTTGAAAGTCCATATATGCTTCAGTGTATGCGACTACAGTTCAGCTACACTATATTGCCAAATGTTTTGGGACGCCTGCCTTTACATGCACATGAAGGTTAATGACATCCTATTCCTAATCCGAAGGGTTTAACATGCAGTTGGCCCACCCTTTGCAGCTATAACAGCTTCATCTCTTCTGAGAAGGCTGTACACTGTTTAGGAGTATGTTCATGGGGATTTTTGACCATTCTTCTAGATGCCCATTTGTGAGGTCAGGCACAGATGTTGGACGAGAAGGCCTGGTCCGCAGTCTCCGTTTTAATTAATTCCAAAGGTGTTCTATCGGGTTGAGGTCAGGACTCTGTGTAGGCCAGTCAGGTTCCTCCACACCAAGCTCACTCATCCATGTCTTTATGGACCTTGTTTTGTGCACTGGGGAGCAGTCATGTCGGAACAGGAAGGGGCCATCCCCAAAATGTTTCCACAAAGTAGGGAGCATTAAATTGCCGAAAATGTCTTGGTGTGCTGAAGCATTAACAGTTACTTTCATTGGAACTAAGGGGCCAAGCCCAACCCCTGAAAAGCAAACCCCCTCCATCAAACTTTAAAGTACCGTTCCCCTGGCAACCGCCAAAGCCAGACTCGTCCTGTGATTTTATGTAGCCTACCACTTCGTAACTGAGTTTCTGTTGTTCCCAATCGCTTCCACTTTGTTATGAAACCACTAACAGTTGACCGTGGAATATTCAGTGAGTAAATTTCACAAACGGACTTATTGGCAACATATCACAGTACCACGTTTGAATTCAGTGAGCTACAGAGAGCGTCAGTCTTTCACAAACGTTTGTAGAAGCAGTCTGCATGCCTTTTTTTTAAAACTGTGGCCATGGAAGTTATTGGAACACCTGAATTACCGTAAATGATTCGGAGGGGTGACCCAATACTTTTGGCAATATAATTAATGCATGTTGTTTTATCCTACATGGTGACATCATGGTCTGGTACTTAGAAATATGCTGTCATTGTTTACATTTTAATATGCATTGCGACAACATCTGAACGGGGTTGGGATGATAATCAAATAATCAACATGGGCTACCTTGTAGCTCCTTCTTTTCCTTGCGGTGTTGCTTTGTCAAATACTCCTCTGGCGACTCATACATGTCCTCTTCCATAACTGTGTGAGTGTACTGTAACACTACTGTAGCTGGTTAAATAATGGCGAGATACATTAATATGATTGATGTTGTATTTTTACAGCATTATAAAGCACCGCTGCTGAACCAAAATAACAAATTGAACCTCTGAAAAGGTGACAGCACCCGGAAAGGTTTCCCGATTAGGGAAGAGGTACTTCTTCTTGCCCCTGCGATCTAGAACGAACGTTGCAATATCGTCCCCTGGTGGATTGTTAAAGTTACTGCACCAAGGAAAGCCCTAATAAAAACATGATGTGATCTTCTGATCACATCTAGAATACACCAATACACACCACCACCCCCCTCCCCCCCCCCTTGTTGTCTTTGTTTAACCATCATAAACGGGATATAAACTCACATACACTGGTTAATGCTTAGGAAATACAGAAGTACGTGTATTTAGAAAGTTTTATTTTTAGCCCAAAAATGTAGAATTCATTATGCACACGATTTTCTATTTTCCAAGAGATTTGATGAAGAAAATGTAATTGGCAAAATATGCAAAAATTCAAAGTATGCTAATTATTAGAGGGCGTGCGTGCGGTGTGACGGGGCACGAAGCGGAAAACGTTGTTTGTGTTTTGATTCTGAGGGGAAGTTGCGAGAAGAAAAGAAAGGAGGAGACGTGATCGGGGTTGTTGAATTTATTTGTTGGATCCATAACATCACTTAAACAGCCCCCTGGATCTGTGTGGTAATACTACCCTGGTGGTATTTGGAAGTTAAAACATCGTGTGACTCTAAGGTAGCGTACTTAATACGACGTGACAAATGTGGGTTGCTGCTGGCTAGATAGCTAACGTTAACGATTGCTCATATGTCAGCGGGGCTAGCTATCGTACGCTAGCTAGTTAGCCTAGCCCATGTTGGTACATGTTTACGGCTGACAATCTGGAAACACGCAGGCCTGTGCATTAGTGCAGTCGCCTTTTGCGTCCTTTTGATTTTATTATCTACAGCTATGAGCATCTGGTCCAACAAACCAGCTGTCAACAAGTCTGTTTCAGTGTAGCTAATATCTTAAAGGTGCCAGTGGGATCAGGTCAGTGGGGGGCATGCTATGCTAACGCCAATGCTAGTATGCGAATGTAACTGGGCTGAGGCTTGGCTACACCCCACATAGTATCAGTAAATAGCCAACAAAACATTTGCACTTCGACATGCAATGAAACTATATAATATCCACCCCAGCTGTTATTATTCTACGCTGCCTTTTTTTTGTAACATTTTGGGTATATTTAAATGTATACGTCATTTACAATTATATGTGATGTACTGAACAGCTAGTTAGCCACCGATGTTCCACCAAGCTGTATAGCTATTTGCATATCAACCAGCTAAACGCCAAACATTTCTGGAAATGGCGTCTTTTTTTAATGTACGATAACCGATCATCAGCTACAGATATTTCTAGCTTCTGGAGTAACTTGTGACAGGTTGACATCGGAAAGTTGACGGTATTTTTGTCAAAACCCTAAGACAAACGTCTGTTAAACGTCAGATGTTGGCTTTTGACAAATATGTTTTGACCGCATTAAAACGCGCAGTATTTGTTTAGTTTCTTGGTTGCCTTGCCTACTTTATTTTTTTCACCTAAATTATTATGTTTCTTATGTTTTTTTTTTTTTCACATGCAAATGTACCGTATCAGGGTCAGACACATTCACACATCTTGCAAGACAAATCACTTGTTTTGTTGTAAAATCACCTCTTTTGTGGTATAGTGCAAAGTCATGTTATTGTCTGTATTGTAAATATGTAAGAAGCTAATGCTGTCAGTAGCACATTAGATTTGGATTCATTGTTTATTACTTAGATGCAGATTAGTGAAATGGGAGCTACTGTAAACAGATCCATCTCAAGGTAACTCTTAAGACAGCTTTTGTTTCACTGTGTGCCATTGGCCAGATGCAATGTTTATTTTGACTTAAGTAACTGTGAAGTCTACAGTATCTCATAGATTATAATACACAGGTCCAGTGCAACATTCTACTACTAGCATGGGTATTTTTACACTGATAAAACATTGTTTTTGACCTGTTTACTCCCAAGAAGGCGACGCAATCTGCTTTAGGCCTACTTATTTTACTCTTGTTAAGTTTAAAGTACATATTGTTTGCACTAATAGTTATAATATACACAGCCATTTTGATTAACACATTTTTTGCATAATAACAAAGACAATATTTTATTCTGTCAAGACAATAATGAGCTTGCGTTGAAGTCATCCTGATCTTGTGAGCTTTAGTTTGACTTCACTGTAGAGCTTGAAATCTTTGGCTTAGATCGAGTAAAAACTGTCTAATCGGCGTCGTACTGAGCTACGGTCATGATTTAGACATGATGACAGCGAAAGCAACCTGAGAACAACTTGAACAACAAAGACAGACAGATGATTGATCCAATCAACTGCCAAGTATTTTTTGGAAGTGCTTGCCCTTTTCAAATAGTTTTGCCACAAATAGTTTTGTTCACAGGTGGACTTGTGTCTAACAACCCATCTGGCATGTCAGGTTAGAGTTCCTGGGGTCTGGACATTCAAAAATCGACTCGCAATTCTTATGAGTTCGTAAAACTGTACCAGCCCTTGTTAACCCAGGTCTTATTCAAATATGTTGGTCCTTTTATGGCCCAAGAGCCGCTCAGTCCAGTCTCGACTTTTCTCTGTCTTGGTTCCACAATGGTGGAACAAGCTTCCTGTAGCAGTCAGGACAGCGGAGTCACTACGTATTTTCTGTAACTTAAAACCCATTTCTTCAGAATCCACCTTGGTCATTTTGGATTAGGGGATGTTCACCGATAAGCGTTAACTGACAATAAGAATTGTGACCTATTAATATTATCAGTTAAAATGTTTGATGTTTGCTGCACAGAAAACCACCCAAAAAAAATAAACTAGTGGCTTGTCGGCAGCAGCTCATCACAACGCTATTCGCGACCAAATTATCTGGTCTTACTTAATGGCAGGGTTAGTCATTCTCGAGAACTCTTGCTAACTTCAAGCTCAAATGTAAACAATATTCCCCCGCGTCGCCGTCTCACACATCGAAATGCACTGTGAAGCAAAGCGTAGTGCTACAACTTGATGTGAGCGGTGTTTGCCACTTTGATTATGTTACTATTTATGGAGCCAGGGCTGTCTAGAAGTATCTGATTAAATTTTCAACATGCACAGAGAATGGTAAGCTAGCGAAATGCAATTTAGTTTGCAACAGCTTATGCCTATACCTTCAACAGACTAACCTAATCATACATGTTTCAATTTCAGAGTAAAAAGCAATAGACAAGCTGTGTTATAGGCTACTAAGGACTATAGGCTATAAAATAGGCTATTAGGCTAGCCCACTGCACAGCACAGTATAAACGAGCATCCAGCTATAACCGACACAACACCGTTCATTGAATATAAGCCATGGAGCAAACTACCTGATCAAACTGTTAACTAATCGGAATAGACTGTCAACACTACAGACTGTCAACAGACTAATTTCACTGGTTGCACAAATAATGTACGCTACATGTTACAAGTAGCATGCGGTAACTTGTGGCAAACCAAAACAAAGTAACAAGCTAATGTAGGCTACTGACTGGAAATGAAAATGTTTGTGTTGCTTAGCTCATAGCATATGTTATGCATATTTCTTTGAACTAATAAAATAAATGAGACCACTTGTACAGTTCTACAAGTGTCAGTGTGCTGAATATACTAATGTACTGAATATCAGCACGGCTCAGCTGGGGCTATCTCCGGCATTCGACCACACAGACAGTCTGACATTATCGCCTATAACTTTTTAATATTGTTTATTAACGTTCAATTATCTTTCTAAATGAGCATCCCTACTTCGGATAAAAGCGTATTATCATATGATCTTGCACATGTGTCTAAAAAGCTAAATTTTCACTATTAATTCTGGGCGGTGAACATTCTGTTATAGATTTATCCACATGGGAGAGCATATTTTGAAAAGCTCTGGTTTCAATGCTGGAGAAAGCAATATTAGTGTGGATGGAAGAGCAAGGTGTAGAGATAATTATGCTGTTTTTAAACTAAACCGTGCTAGTGTGGCCCGGGCCTAAGATC
Organism: Typhlichthys subterraneus; assembly: GCA_027564835.1. Classification (NCBI taxonomy): domain Eukaryota; kingdom Metazoa; phylum Chordata; class Actinopteri; order Percopsiformes; family Amblyopsidae; genus Typhlichthys; species Typhlichthys subterraneus. The sequence goes on along the minus strand of JAODUH010000008.1, from coordinate 4,320,797 downwards.
GGCTGTTGTTTTGAGAAATGCAACAAGGCTCATTGCATATTTTCTCTGGAAGAATATGCCTTTGTCCAGAAGGAAGAGAAATACTCAGTCAGAAATACATTCCACAAACCAAACTCATAGTATTCATTCCCAAGTGTAACACAGTCTCACAACAACCCTGTGTTCTAGAGAGATTAGTTTAACACTGGGCTGTAAGAATGAGGCATGTCGCTCTACAGAGGCCTTTAGTGGACACACTACATACTTCATAATTTAGCTAGGTGAAAACCTTAACTGTTGGCAGTTAATGCAACGGTTCCACCGCACAATCTGGTTGTTTTGAGTTTAACTTCTGTTGTAACTCATAATAGTGGCCTCTGTGTCATTTTCCCCTAAAAATAGCCTTCAGAGGTTGTTGGCTGTTTTTGTGTGTTATACCGGTAGTCATGATGTTTACTGTAATTTACAGTGTTATTTCCCAACTCAGCTCTCTCTTGCTTCTCTTTTCTGTTTGATATAGAGTAGACTAATAAGAATTGTATACCAAAATATTGGAATTTTCTACAATATTATAAACATTTTCAAGCAAACCTAATCGCAAAGCAGAATAACATATTATGTTTATTTTACAGTTCCTGTTGAATTTATTATATTTACAGAATTTACAGCGACTTAAATGTAGTACATATGTCAATAGTTGAACAGGGAATACACCAGCAATTGTCAGCAAACAATATTCTATTAGAATAATTACAGCATATTTTTATTGTAGGTATTACTACATCAATATCAATAAAAACTAAATCGCTAAGGGCCTAAATAATACAATGCTTAATGTGCTTAATTAATACATAATAGCTATAATTAGCACCGTAATTAGTAAGTGTATACAGCACAACTTCTAAAGCAATGTTATGCTAACATTTGTATTCATATGAATGCGGTCAAGATGCTACTGCCTAATAATGAACAACTCTGTGCTTCAAGCTGAAGGCCTCATAGTGAAGTCTGGCACAGGACGCCGGGGGGATCAGACCACCATGGCCAATCGGGGAGGTGCCACGAGACCCAATGGGCCCAATGCAGGAAACAAGATATGCCAGTTTAAGCTGGTGCTGTTAGGTGAATCGGCTGTGGGCAAGTCAAGCCTGGTGCTCCGCTTTGTCAAGGGCCAATTTCACGAATTCCAGGAGAGCACGATAGGAGGTGAGCTAGCCTCAGCTGGCCTCGCTGGGATTTGTCTTAACCAATCAAAGTTGGCTACATTTCTGTCTGTTTGTGTGCTGCCAGACAAAATGGCTTCTTCAGTAGCCTACACAGCGGCGTTATCAAGCACATCTAATGCACTCCCTCCGTATCCCCCCTTCCCAGCGGCCTTCCTGACACAGACGGTGTGTCTAGACGACACAACGGTGAAGTTCGAGATCTGGGACACTGCAGGTCAGGAGCGCTACCACAGCCTGGCTCCCATGTACTACAGAGGAGCTCAGGCAGCCATCGTGGTCTACGACATCACAAACGAGGCACGCGCTAGTCCACCAGTCATGCTAGGAGAGCCATTATCGTTTAGTTTGACATCAAACCCTAGTTCCGACAGACACCCCTGTCAAGGTTTGGTGTCCTCTCCCCCAATCAAATGTTTTGTATCTTTCACTTCCTGGTCATTTAAAAGGTGAACATAGTTAAAACAAAGCCTGAAGCAACCGCTTCTATGCAGACGTAATTACACATGTGATAACTTCTTCTCCCCCCGCCCCTCCCCCCTCCTCTCTCCAGGAATCTTTTGCACGGGCCAAGAACTGGGTGAAGGAGCTGCAGAGACAAGCTAGCCCCAATATTGTTATCGCTCTGTCAGGAAACAAGGCGGACCTCGCCAGCAAAAGAGCTGTCGACTTCCAGGTCTGAGCAAATATTTTCCCTGTGGTTGAGTCTGTCATAATAAGGCGTTTAATGCTCGTAGACTGGTTCCTGTTTGTTTTGTGTGCGGGTGTCATCAGATGGATGTGAGAAAGATTGCCTTCACTCATGTTTGTACTGCTTGTCAACAGGACGCCCAGTCGTATGCAGACGATAACAGCTTACTGTTCATGGAGACGTCAGCTAAGACCTCTATGAACGTGAATGAGATTTTCATGGCTATTGGTAAGTGTCTCATGCCACCCAGCCCATCGTTTGCATGTGCAGATGCAACACAGTCAAACTTCTCATTGGTGCAGTATAAAGATTGTCCTGATAATTGATAACATTGTTTTTTTTATGGCAGTCACCTGCAACAGGTGACAGGTAACCATACTGAACCAAGTTATTTTCTTCATATGCAAGTCTAGCTATGAGCACACATGTTCTGCAGTGTACTGTAGCTTCTGCAGCGTTCTCCCGTCTTTAATTGGGTTTCTCTTTTTTTTTTCTCTTCAGCAAAGAGATTGCCTAAAAGCGAGCCTCAGGTTGCCGGAGCCACAACTGGACGGAACCGGGGCGTGGATCTGGCAGAGGCCGCCCAACCAGCCAAGGCGCCCTGCTGCAGTAACTAACAAACCACCCCTCCCCCTCCCCCCTCCCATCCCACAGTTACCCATGCAATTGGTCATACCCTCCTCGCAACTCTCCGGCTTGAAAACAACACCACGTTGCGACTTTCCCCTCCTCCGCAGCAACTCAAGCACGATCTCTCAGTCAATTGCCTGCCTCTTTTCCACCGTCTTGGTTCTGCCGTAGCTAGTTGTGGTGTCCAGCCTTTCTTCCAATCAATGTTATGGAGAGATGTTTTGGTGGCCCCATGCCTTTTCTGAGCATACGCCTGTGGGCTCTTCCATGCGGTCACCTCATTCCTCTGGGATAGCTAAAGACTCGTCACTGCATTTTTACAACCCATTTTCACATCTCCCTTTAGGGTTTATTTTTTATTTTTTTTTATATATATAATTTTTGGTGCATGTGCATTACAAGGCCTGAAATGAAAACAAGTAAAACATAAGTGTTGGCGTTTGCTCTTAGTAGCACAGAAAACCAAGATGGGCGCCTTGCTTTACGTCAGATTTTTATCTGCGGGCAGCAAGAGGAATCGCAAGCTTCAGTGTTCAATGGCTTACTGGAAGTTAAAAAAAAGAAGAAAAGGAACCTATGGCCGCTTGACTTTTTCTCCCCATTCCCTCCCTATTTTCTCCTTCTTTCTCAGAAGTAATCCAGTTGCTTCCCCCTCTACTGGATCATACGTAGCGCCCTACGTATGATACCCTATGATTCCCTCTTCCCCTTCCTCTAATGCGCCAAGGGGCCGTGCCTGTGAGCCCTAGAGGCGTTGTCTCGCAGTATTTCCTCTGTGACTTCAGCAGCATCTGCAAGGACCCACAATGCACACAAGGAGCCCTCCCCTAATGTGTCTAATGTTCCCACGTCCCAATACAACGCCGCACCTTCCGTACATCTGGTCAAGACAGTCACTTTCTGAAGGATCCGCAGCGCGGAGCGGGCACTGGTAGCTGGGTGGGCTGTCCTTCTTGCACCTGGGCGAAAACAAACCAAACGAGCAAGGCTGGCACAGATGATGAGAGCTGAACTGCAGTAGTGAAGATCGGTTGCCGCTTGTCTCAGTCGTCATCGTTTGTTCTAAAAGTGCGTTAGATACCTGCCACGTGTCTGCTATGTGGGCCTGGGCGGTCTGTCTGGAAGTGAATTGTATCCGCGCACAGCTCCTGTGTTTATTTGATTTAGTTTTCTCTCTGTCTTTCTCTGAAGAAGTTTGCAGATTATTTCTCTCTCTCTGTCTGTCTGTCTGTCTGTGTCTCTCTCTCTGTTTTCCAGACCTGTAAATCATCCAACTTGTAACACAACCTGTTATACTGCTTTCTCACTCTCCTGTCCTGTCACGGTTAAATATTGTTACATGTATGCATACACACACACACACGTCTGGTCACAGCTCATGTCAGGTCTGTCTCACTCATGCCTTGCACTAATGATGCTCATGAATATATCTTGTCATAATTACAGCCAGTGTGATATAAATATATATAAATATATAAATAATATACTGTAAATAGGGTGTTGCAATGTAGTCTACTTTTTTTCAATTTACAATTCACAGGACTAATGCTTGCTAGGGATTTGTCTGGATAATCAAAATACTGTACAGTTAGCAGTTAGCAAAAATATTAAATTATAATCAGTGGTGGTCTTTCTAAATGTATGTAGTGTTATTAACAAAACAAAAAAATATGAAGTCGCATTTATTTAGTGGTCTGTCTTGTACCTTTTTCTCAAAAGATAAGAATAATCCAACACCATTATCTCGCATTTCATTAATCAGTTTGTTTGTATGTTTGTTTGGGTACAAGGCTATATGCCTTTTCTCACGCTCCTAATAAGTAGAACCAAAATTCTACTTGGTTATACACTTTCCATATGAGAGGGAGGCAAAACACAAAACGGATCAATTGAACATTTATTTCTCAGTAACGGCAACATTGTGGTGAAATAGAAATGCAAATGTAGACCAGCTCACAAATGAAATAACACATAATATAGAGTTGTACATTGTATTTCTTTCAAATTTTTTGTGTTTCTGTGGACAATTAATTGCAGCTCAAACATTTAAATGCAAGCATTTTACAGAACTGTTATGTAATGACAAAATAAATACTTAATAAATTGGATAATCTATTATTGCATGCAGGTTGTAAGTGTGTGTGTGTGTAGATTTGCTAGGAGCCCCTCATGCACCGACCACCTAAACTGCATTTTATCGGCCTTTTCAGTTGATTTTCTGAATTTATTTATTGTAATCTTTTAATTGACTGTATAAAACATATTTAATTTGATACGCTAAATTTTGTTTTTGGATACATTTTTTATTTTAGCCAGTTGTATCATGTGTTTCATGAATAGGTACATATGTTTTGTATTGTGCAAAAGCTAAAGAATGCCCAGAATATTCTAAGGAGGCTACATTTGACCTTGAATTGATGTCTATGCTTATATTTTTGTGGCCTCTACTGAGTTTTAGTGGAATAGGCCTATCCCATTTTAAGTCCCCTAGCGGAAGAAACGGGTCCTACACTGAAATTAAAAATAAGGATGACCGCCATGTCTGATTCTGTGGTTGTAGAATAGAACACAAGATACCAGGTCTAATAGTTCACCGACCGGGGGTCCAATAAGCCTATGGTGGACATGATGGCCGAAACCACTGGTATTCAGCAAGGATCACCAGCCGTCGGTGCGGCAGGTTCGGTTCCAGCTGCTCCGGGAGCTGTGGGAACGGAAGGCTCCGGGGCTGCTGTAGGATCTGCACGTATTGCCGTGAAGAAGGCGCAGCTTCGCTCCTCACCTCGACCGAAGAAACTGGAAAAACTCGGCGTATATTCATCCTGCAAAGTACGTCCTATATTCCAAGAATACCTTTTTAAATGTCGCTTTTCGGTTATTATCAATGGATTGGATTTTCCTCACTGACGTGCAATACTTGGCAAAATGCAAACGCAGCAAAGGAAGCCATTGCTGCACTTCTTTCATGTTGTGGATATAAACCAACTACATAATTGGTTATTATGTGTATTTTACCATTGCATTGGGAACCTTGCAGGTTTCGTCTGGGGCCTATCAGCTACAAGTATCCACTAGTTATTACGATATTACAATGTTACAATGTTGCTTCTGTGTCGGGGGTTGGTGAACGTAAACATTCGCTTGGCGCTCGGTCAAATTCAGGTTGGTTGTAAGCTCAGGGTTTCGTCCAGACCAGGAGATCGTTTATATGCCAGATCTCTGTAATGGAAAAGTAACTGTTTGCATGCCGTTCATCTGTCAGCGCACGGCAGTAAATCTAAAGTATTTTATTGCTTTTATATTTTGTCTGCATAGAGGGTGCCTTTGTTTTGACAGCGTGACAGCTGCTTGGGGGCGGAGTTTGTTGTTTCCAGGCACACGCAGTGCGCTCGCACCAGCTGATGGTGACAGCACTGCGCACCACCGCTTTCCCAAAACTATATCAAAAATCTAAATAAAGTTAAATAATTGGAATCATTTTATTTACATGGAAATAACAGTTCACAGCATACACTTAATTCAAAGTCAGTACCCTTGAAAGAATACAAACAAACCACGTGACCTGGTGTGGCACAGGGCCAGTTCTTGAACAGTAGAACACTGACAGGGTGGGCTGGGCAGGCACTGAGATTTAAGTTGTTCAGCACAGCTCTGTTTTAATAATTGAAATGTAGAAAAAGCATGCTATGACTGGGCGTCTCCTGACTGTAGCCTAGTCTATAGGTCTCATTTCATGCAGCAGCCTGTACTTACAACCAGTCACAAATTAGTGACTGTCTACCAGTCGATTGGCTGGTCAGAATGCACTAAATATAGAGGACGAAACAGCAGCAGCATTGACAATGTTTTATTTATGTTTTATTATTGATAGGCTGCAATGTTTTGATGTTCCCTGCTAGGCTGAGGGTGCCTGTAAATGCAATGGCTGGAAAAGTCAAAACCCACCTCCAACACCCCCACGCACTGACCAGCAGTCCAACACGATCAACCTACAGGAGCCCTGCCGAAGCTGCTCGCACACACTGGGTACGTAGGTCACAGCCAACCAACACACTGGGTATGTACTTAGGTCACAGCCAACCAACACACTGGGTACGTACGTAGGTCACAGCCAACCAACACACTGGGTATGTACGTAGGTCACAGCCAACCAACACACTGGGTATGTACGTAGGTCAGAGCCAGGAATAAATTAAGTAATTAATTCATTAATAATACATGCGTGCTTCATATTTTCTCTGTATCTCTGTCAGGTGACCACGTGACCCACCTGGAAAACGTGTCAGAGGAGGAGATGAACAGACTTCTGGGTATTGTCCTAGATGTAGAGTACCTCTACACTTGTGTCCATAAGGAGGAGGATGCTGACACTAAACAAGTTTACTTTTCCCTCTTCAAAGTAAGTGTGGTTCACTGTGTAACAACATAATACCTGGCTGGCTGCTGCAATAGATTAAGAAGCTGGTCCTAGCTACATTTGGCATAGGTAGACTTCTCTAGTGGTGTGTTCTAACACCCAGCCCTGGATGGACTCCCTCTGTTCTTTTGTTCTCTTAGCTACTGAGGAAATCTATACTACAGATGGGTAAACCAATGGTAGAAGCACAAGAGAGCCCTCCCTTTGAGAGACCCAGCATAGAACAGGCAAGAACACAACACACACATTCAAGTTTAATCACAACGTTAACGAGGGCATTGTTCCCGGGTTCCTTATTAAAGCAAAAACATGTCCTTTTGGCCTCTCGCGTATAGGGAGTGAACAACTTTGTCCAGTACAAGTTCAGCCACCTCCCATCGAAGGAGCGCCAAACCATTGTGGAGCTGGCCAAGATGTTCCTCAACCAGATCAACTACTGGCAGCTAGAGACGCCCTCCCAGAGGCGTCAGAGGGTTCCCAACGATGACATGGTTGGGTACAAAGCTAACTATACCAGGTAGACGGCACCCACATACCACGCCAAGTGTAACGGCACCCCAGTGCTGAGCCTGACTCCACCCATTGCACACAAATGCTAAAACGTTGTCAAGAGACCGAGTGGGTGGTGGAGAGGGGAGGGATGCCCTATTAACACAAACGTTAACGTTTGAATTTGATGACGCGCGAGCGGACAAGCAGTACTGTTGCAAACCAGACAAGTCCTAGGATGATTTTTAATTGAGCCATTTTCATACCCGATTTTTAAAAAATTTGAATTTTATCAATATTAACACCAGCATTTGTGTGAATCGTCACAATGCAGTCATATCTGTAGCGTAGCCAAAAAAAAGTGGGTGAACACCACTAGTCCATTCTTTTGTTGTTATTTTAAACATCAGTTGGTGCATCGTTATGTTCTCAAACGACTTAAACGACTTAAACTAAATAAAAAATATGCATAGGCCTACAAGGGTCACGTCATGACAGCAAAGTTGCACATATACACTTTTAAATGTGGATATGGATGTTGTTTTAATGAAAATTTAAGATAACTGGGCACAAACACAGCATAGCCAAATAACACAACTGAAACATTATTGACAGCCTACCTACCTACAAGTTGACATCTTCAAATGGCAAAACAGCACAGCTTATCCTTACAGAAGTCTCTCTGTATGTTTCCCTTAAAACGCCAGCAAGCATAGTTGCTTTGTTGTTGGATTTGATCCCATCATGTCGACTACGGAACAGTTTGTAACAAGCAATGCGATCAAAACACAAGTTTTGACAAGTAACAAGTAAATGAGAAGCTCTTTTTTTCATTCAATTAATCTAATCACTGGCGTATAGAATTAGCTGCTGAGGGTGTCGCATTGACAGGTGTCCTTCCCAAAAGTGATCACTGTATGAAAAAGTGAATTTTACGGTTATATTCCCCCATTTTAAACTGCATGTTAACAATTAATGGATTCATTATAATCTAGGACACAGAGCAGGAAAACTACTATAAATTATAAATGGTTTTATTAATTTAATATCATGATAAACCATCATGTCGGTAGGCTACAGTTCGGTTTCCAAATACAAGGATATTTGCAATAGCAAACACATAGTTTACACATAGGAAATAACTGCAGACTGCACATATTTGGCCAGGATTGTGATTATTTGTTCACAATAAACAATAACATACATCTGCAACATACAAACATTAACATATCACAAAGACATAACCTACCATATCTTTTACCACTGACATAAAGGTAGGATTAGGCCTGTGCATGTTTTGACTGACAGCCAGATAAAAGTTGCTGTAGACGCGGACGGCAATAACTTTTTATCGGACAACAACTTTTGGGCACGACACCGGCTAACTACACACTACACTAGTAGGCTGCACTGTGTGATGCTCGCAGGGCAGTCAACGAAGTTGCGCGTGAACTACACTTTTTTAATGTGGATGGATGATGATGTAGTTTTTGATTAAAGAAATGTATAATGAACAATTGGGCTATTATAATGAGTAATTCAACCCTAATAGCTTACGTTTGGTACGAAACCTTTTAGTAAGGCTATAACAAATAATACATTCTGTTTCTGCATTTGATTTCTGGGTGTGCAAGCAGCCTCTTTGGGTGGCACACAAGCACACCCGTGGCTACGCCAGTGAGTCATATTATTTAGTTTACAGCTCAAAAAACAAAATTACACTCCAAGCATCATATTCATTAGCAGACTAGTTTTATCTGCAGTTAAATATATTATTTGTAAGGAGCAAACTCCTCCATTTCTGACTCGAATTACTACTTTGGTTGAAACCTCCGTTTGAAATATACAATGCAATTGAGGAGCATTAAAGGTGGAGTCAGCGTTTATTGCCAGTAGCAGCTGCATGTTCTTTGCTGAAACTGTAATTTAACTTCAACACATAAACAAAGTGATGCAGGCGGCACACAATATCCTAGCCTTTGCAATGTGTTTCCAGTGTGTGGGGCGGAGCTTCTGAGGGAGCACCCTATGTCATTGACATGAGAGGTGTATTTGTCGAGTTCAGATATCAACAAGCTTTCTCAAGACTTACTGACTCTACCTTTAATGCTGTTGTTTTCCATTTGTGTGTGTGTGCAGGTGGCTGTGTTACTCTACCTTTAATGCTGTGGTCTGCCATTCGTGTGTGTGTGTGTGTGTGCGTGGTGTGCGTGCGTGCAGATGGCTGTGTTATTGCAATGTGCCTCAGTTCTGCGACAGCCTGCCGTGCCACGACACCACGCAGGTCTTTGGCCGGACGCTGCTGCGGTCGGTGTTCACTGTGATGAGGAAACAGCTGCTGGAGCAGGCCAGGCAGGAGAAGGACAAGCTGCCGCCAGAGAAACGCACGCTCATTCTCACACACTTCCCCAAGTAAGCAGGACAAAGGAGCCGCCAGCTATACTGAACATTCACAACTCACTTTTATTTCATATTTCATTCATATACTAAAAGGGCAGGCGTAATTGTTGGTTTATTCTGGTCATTTGTATCCGTGCGTCAATTGGTGCGATAATGTACATTCACTAAATGGAAAAATGTTTATTTTGTATGATTTGATGTTAAGTTATGGTAGATAGAAATAGTATGTGTTGTTTAGAAATAAATATTTGTCACCTGGTTGTGGGTTGCAAAAACACAGAGCGCCTGCGTCAGCACGTACTTATTTAGTTTGTTGTTTTTTCCCTGCCCTAGATTCCTGTCTATGCTGGAAGAGGAGGTGTACAGTCACAGCTCCCCAATCTGGAGCCAAGACTTCCTGGCTGGGGCGTCAGACGGACAGGTTTCCATCAACAAGGGTAATGCAAACAACACACATGAAGCTAGAACAAGCATAGAGACACAGTCTACAACTGGACTAAGTTGCGCTGGTAGCATAAACTACAGTTTAACTGCTCTCTAACCAACTGTCTGACCTGCTGCCTTGCAGTGATCAGTGCGTCCCCGGTGGCCAGGCCACTGTACTACAACACCAGTCCTGTGTCGGTTGACCCGTCAAACTGTGGAAGTGTCAGTCCTGCCAGGAAAAACACCTCTGTATTGGAGCCAAGCCCGGGTATGCCATTATTATAATGTCATAAACATTATAACTATGTAAAGATTATGTGTTCTTGTTAAATACCACCATTAATATTTGTATAATAATTAGCAAATTTTTCTTTAAATTGTTTTTGTAAGTATTTATATACGTAGATATTTATCTACGTAGCTACATTTGACATACAGTATATGTGTGTTATATACGTAGTTTGTGTGCGTACTATTGTGCGGGTACTGTTATGTGTGCTTGCACTAATGCAGTTGGAGAGAAGCGAAAGCCGTCGGAACCACTTCCCCGTGAGGAAAACAAGCGCCCCAAGGTGGTAGGCGACATCCCCATGGAGCTTATCAACGAAGTCATGGCAACCATCACCGACCCCGCCGCCATTCCAGAGGTAAAAGCTGAGCGCGGTGTGGCGTGAAACAGCTGCATCAGATACGATTTTATAGTCAAATGTGACACTGTATTGCTGTTGGCATTGTAACTGATGTTGCCATGCCAACGTGGAACCAACAATATGGTTTTTTGATTCGCTGATACACTGTGGGCTATGTACAGTAATGTCTGCTTCAATGCTATTGACGAAACCTCTCAAACTATTGCTGCCACTAAGGACATATTTTAAAAGGTCTGCTGAAATTTTGTCAAATATTACAGACCTCACAATCAGACAGACTTGTTGTTCGCTATGACCATTTAGTGGTAAAGTGTTTAAAATGGAATAAAGCAAGGTTCATTCTTCTAGTCAGATTTACACTTGATCTCATTCTGTTTTATGTACATTAGCATAGAGACGATTTGGAGATAAATGGTCAATATTGTGTAACAATAGAGATAACACCGGTGCAGTCTATCAGATGATTCTTTATATCCTATGCATTGATACCACCACTCTGAACAAAGTAGTTCCTGCTGTGTCCACAATTGTGTCATGACAGTGAGTTAATGCTCAATAATGGCAGATGGGGTAACGCAGATTTGTTGTGCAGACGACGATAATGAATGACTGGTGGTTTCCGCCCCAGACCAGCCTGCTCTCAGCCCACTCTGCGAGAGACGAAGCAGCTCGCGTGGAGGAGCGCCGGGGCGTGATAGAGTTCCACGTCATCGGCAACTCTCTGAACCAGAAGCCCAACAAGAGGATCCTCATGTGGCTCGTGGGCCTGCAGAACGTCTTCTCTCACCAGCTGCCCCGCATGCCGAAAGAGTACATTACGCGGCTGGTCTTTGATCCGTGAGTGCAACCACACACTGCGTTCAGTAAACAATGTGTTCGTTTGGTTTCGTTGGGTTTTCATCATCACGTTTTTGTGTTTTTTGTGAATTTATGTGAATTATAGGTCAAGCTCTGGTTAAGCACTCATTTGTGTATGTTTCGTTTGAGGTTTTCCTTGTTTTCTGTGTGACTTTTGTACTTTGAATGATGTCCGTTATTTTTGACAAATGTTTTTTTGACTTCCTTTCCCAACAGGAAGCACAAGACCCTGTCACTGATCAAAGATGGCCGCGTGATCGGGGGAATCTGCTTTCGAATGTTTCCTTCGCAGGGCTTCACTGAGATCGTGTTTTGCGCCGTTACATCCAATGAACAGGTCAAGGTAAGAGCGTTCTCTCTTTCACAGCTCTGGTATGGCATGCTTTGGCCACAGCCAAACCCTGCTATTGGCTTATCTTCAAGTTTGAGTGTTGTTCGGTTGCAGGGCTACGGCACCCATTTGATGAACCACTTAAAAGAATATCACATCAAACACGAGATCCTCAACTTCCTTACCTATGCTGATGAGTATGCCATCGGCTACTTCAAAAAACAGGTGGCCGTCACTATTACCTTTTTTGTTTTAACTATGTCCTTTGATATTTATGTGTTTCTTTTGTCAAGTCGAAACACAAAGTAGCAGTGTTGCTCCTATTAATAACATAAACCTCTATGGTTCCGTAGACGTTTAGTAGCATTCAAGATGCTACTGCAGTGGTTGAATAGTGTGAAATTCAACAAACATTTTTGTTTGTCTCTCTCAGGGGTTTTCTAAGGATATTAAGGTTCCCAAAGCTAAGTATGTGGGCTACATCAAGGACTATGAGGGAGCTACATTAATGGGCTGTGAGCTCAACCCTAGCATCCCCTACACAGAGTTCTCTGTCATCATCAAGAAGCAGAAGGAGGTGTGTGTGTGTGTGTGTGTGTGTGCGTGCCTGGTTGTGCCCGTGTGTGCGTGTGTCAGCGAGTGAGTGAATTTATCCATCTCACTGTTCTAGACTAGAGTATAATGCGTTCTTGTCTTTTTTTCTCTGTTAGATCATAAAAAAGTTAATTGAGAGAAAGCAAGCTCAGATCAGAAAGGTCTATCCGGGGCTTTCCTGTTTTAAGGAAGGAGTACGGCAGATTCCTATTGAGAGCATTCCTGGCATACGTATGTGCCTCCCTACTGATTTTACTGTCTTTCTAATTCAGAAGGAAACTTCCATTTACTATATATATATATATATATATATATATATATATAGTGCCCTCCACAATTATTGCCACCGCTTATAAAGATGAGTAAAAAAGGGATATACAAATTATACTATTAGTTTATTAGCTAAATGTCACACTGAAAAAAAATTGCAACATCCAACCTTCACTTGAAGTAAAGTTATTCTGAGAAAACATCCATCCATCCATCCATCCATCCATCTTCTCCCGCTTATCCGGAGTCGGGTCGCGGGGGCAGCAGCTTCAGTAAGGG